>ML685903.1:6528036-6543581 GCA_007922175.1 Pelusios castaneus
CATGCGATTAATAAATCTGTTAGTCTTTAAAAGTGCCACAAGACTCTTTTGTCTTTCTACAATAGACTAACACGGCTACCCCTTTGGAATTTGTAATAAAGATGTAACAGACAGAAGTGCCAGTAACAGAAAGTTCTTTACTATGTTGTTCCAATCACATGACACAGATACACCTTTGTCACAATGAAGGGCCCAAAATCCCTTTACTGGATAGTCTTTTAGTTTCCTAAATACAATTCTAAGTGCTTTCATAACATGCAAAAACTCCTGCTAAAGTAGCGTGTTGACAGCAGGATGGATTTGTTATCTGAAAGGTTTCTATATTAAATGTAGAATATATGTGGGATATGAAAGTTTCAAGAATCAAGTGAGGACATTTGAGAATTCTTCTTTTGGGCCTACTGATTTAAAAATGTTGACTGTTTAAAAATGCTGCTTTGTCCTAAAAGTGAGACACTAGACACACGTCTAAGGATGTCCTGTAGCAGTTGCTGTTATGTTTGTATAAATGAGCTCTCCTTAAAGCTACATGATTTTAATCTCACTGTAAATACCTAATATTTCATTTAAAGGAAATATTTTACTGCAAGCCCTCCAAAGTGTTTTCCATGCTATATATACAGGAATCACTTCCCCGACAAAGTAAGACTTGGCACTTGCTTGCTAATGATACCACATGAACAGAGCAGAATCATGTAGAACAGACTGCAAAGAAGAATACTATATGTAACTGAAACTTGCATTTTGAGAGGAATGATATAGCTACCCAAATGGAATCTGGCCAGGTTACACTGGCTAAAACTCTTACTCCTGTAGGAAGTGCCACAGGACCTGTAATTCTAGGGATCATGAGAAAAAAGCAAACATACAAAAACATGAGAGAAGACTCTGGAGGAAGAATTGCTGTGAAGATCCGAATGATTTCATGCACATTAATATTTCAATCCATATACATGAGATTTTATAGGATTCTCCTTGCATCTGATGTAGCTATGGAAGTGTCTGTTTATTACCCAATACAGAACTAAAGTACTACATAAACCACTGGGTCTTGTTGTTGAACTGAGGTCCTGTGTGCTGCTGTATACGCAAGGCACAGATTATGAGCATTTTAAACTAATGAATTTGTTTATTAAAGTAAGCAGACATCAGCCAAATCATGCAGCATGATTGGCAGGCAGTGTGTCTAAAAAACCAACTACCATAGTATTCAACTAGATCAAAGCAAGCAGCTGTTTCCATAAGATATGCTGTTAAACTGACAATTTGTGCAGCTGAATTAATAGAATATGTAAAACCTTCAGCATTGAAATAAGTAACAAAAATGTTGATTTGGATGATACAATGCAATCAGTATATGTATGCACAAATTAAATAAACAAATTATGCAACCACATCTAGAAAATATCCAGCTACAGAGTAATCAAAACATGTAACACCCCAAGCAAAATGATATAAAATCTAAGCCATTAAAATTTTCAGCAAAGTTAGAAGAACATTTTACATACTAATTATTATTGCAAATATGCTCACTTTCATAAATGCACAAAAATACAATTTATGGGACTGATCCGTTATTCAAGTGATACTCAAATGGACTTTATGGGTAATTTGTCTAATAAAGGCCTACTAGATCAGTCTTAATACATAGAATCATAGATTAATGTTTGAAGGACATCAAGAGGTCATCTAGTCCAACTCCCTGATTAAAGCAAGACAAGCAACAGCTAAATGATCCCAGACAGGGCTTTGTCAAGATGGGCCTTAAAAACTTTAAGGATGGCAATTCCACCACCTCCCTAAGTAATTCATTCAAATACTTCACCATTCTCCTAAGGAGAAAGTTTTTACTAATATCCAACCTAGATATCCCTCACTGCAACTTGAAACCATTGTTCTTTGGTCTCTCATCTGCCACCACTGAGAACATCCTAGCTCCATGCTCTTTAGAACCTCCCTTCAGGTAGTTGAAGGATGCTATCAAATCCCGCCCTCACTTTTCTCTTTTGCACACTAAACTACCCCAGCGCCTTCAGCTGCTTCTCATATATCATGTGCTCCATTCCCTTGATCATTTTCATTGCCTTCTACTGGATTCCCTCAATTTTCTCCACATCCGTCATGTAGGAGACACAGTACTCCAAATGTGGCCTCACCAATGCCAAATAGAAGGGAATAATCACTTCTCTTCATCTGATGGCAATTCTCCTACTAATACAGCTCAATATGCCGTTAGCCTTCTTGGCAATAAGGGTACACTGTTGACTCATATCCAGCTTCTTGACCACTGTAACCTACAGGTTTTTCTGCAGAATTGCTGACTAGCCAATAGGTCCCCACGCTGTAGCAGTCTATGGGATTCTTCTGTTGTAAGTGAGGACCTCTTCACTTGCCCTTGTTGAATTTCACCAGATTTCTTTTAGCCCAATCCTCCAATTTGGCAAGGTAATTCTGTATCATACCCTTACCTCCAGTGTGTCTACCATACACCGCAACTTAATTTCATCTGCAAACTTGCTGAGGGTGCAATCTATTTCTTCTTCCAGATCAGCAGTGAAGAAATTGAAGAAATCTGGCCCCAGCACTGATACCTGGGGCACTACACTTATTACAGGCTGCCATCTAGAAATCAGCCATTGATCCCTACCTGTTGAGCCCAATGATCTTGTCAGTTTTTTATCCATTTTATAGTTCATTCGTCCAACCCATACATCTTTAAGTTTCTGGCAAGAATACTTTAGGAGAACATATCAAAATGTTGCTAAAGTCAAGATATATCACATCCACCACTTTCTCCACATCCACTGAATCATATATTATAGAGGGATGGTGTAACAAGGAAGAGCTTCCTCTACTGAATTTTCAAAGCCACAAAGCCATATCCATAGTGTCTTTTAGGCAATTTTATTGTCCCAGACTTAAGCGAAAACAGCAAAAATGGATCTTCAGGTCACTTTGGATTAGGAAGTCCAGGTTTTCCCCCCTTTACTACTCAAGCTCCCTGAGAATTCTGGCAGTCCTGCTGTTCCTAATTCCTGTTCCTGTACCTGTTCCCAGAGCTCTGGCAGGCTGGGTTTTTTCCCTGAAGGACCCTTGTCAGAGCAGGTCCTATTAGATTTTCACTGCCTTGCTTTGCATCCCAGAGGACTCTGGCAGTCCTGATGAAACCTGCAACTTCCTAGTTTTGATTGACTGGGTTTTTTTTCACTAAGGCTATGTCTACACTTGTTAATTTAAGCCCTGGGGGGGGGGGGCACGCCAGGCTCTGCCTGTGCCAGCCACACTGGCAGGGAGGTCAGTGGGGGAGCCCTGAACCCTTTAAGTCAACTTAAAGTCGACTTAGGGTTACTCTGCATCTACAATGGCTAAGTCAACTTAATAAAGTCGACTTAGCCAGCAAAGTCAACTTTAAATGAGGTTTTATAAAGTCAACTTTAATTTTCCTTAGGTCAACTTAAGCTGATGCTTAAATTGACTTAAGGAAAATGTAGTGTGGATGCAGATTAAATTAAGTCGACTTAAGTAAGCTTAAATTGACTTAATTTGTAAGTGTAGACACACCCTAAGTGTCTTGCAGAAGTTCAGGTGCCCTCTGTGATGTTCCCCAAAAGAATCCAGAATGCTAAGGTATTCCATCACTACCTGCCCTTAATGTAAAGCAGTCTTGCCTGTCACTGCTGTAGCTCAGCACCCTGAAACAAACAGCCTCCAGCATTGCAAGCATTGACTTCAAGATACCCCAAGACCTCACTTTCTCTGTGCAGTCTGGTGACAAACATGCCAACCCCAGATCCTTTCCTGCCATGTCCAGCCCTTAATGACTGGATGCTCCCAGAAGTTACCAATTTTATTATCTCCAAGGGAATGGTATGCAAGCTAGATAGTTTAATTCAGATGAGGATTAATGTCTATATAACATCACAATGTTGAGATAAATTTATAATGAAAACAGTCATCAGTTTATCATAAGATTCAGATTTAAGAAACGGTGAGTAAGGATAATTAAAACAATATGGATACATTTTAAAAAATAATATAATTCTAACCTGTGTCTATACTTTATAAAGTATTCAGCGCTGTCCTACGGAGTCTGCTGATTGGTTGTTGAGTGGAACAAAAAGCTCTACACAACATGTAGGGCCCAACAGAAAAATGTGTTGTGCGAGGAGCTGTTAGTAGGTGGTGTTGCTATTAATTTGCCCTGACCAGAAGTTAACCCTGAGCCAAGCTGGCACCTTCAATCTTAATCAAGGTCATACCTTGCTCTCATGGAGTAGCAGACACAACTTGTAGGCTCTGTAAAATAACAAGATAAGACCATGGCAAAGGAATGTTGCAAATAAGTGTGAAAAACACTAGATGTGCATTACTTAGTAAGCCCAAATGGTATAAAAAGTTAGTAAATAGCCCCTTTATTTGGAACTTCATCGCCAGGGCAACTGCTCTGTTCACCGCCAGAAGTCATCGGTACCCATGTTCAGCATCCACAGTTGTTTAACTGTGGGTCCCATCCGCTGAAGTGGCGTAAAGATTGGTACTTTCCTATTTATTTTCTTTCTTGTCTGTGCTTTTAATAAACCTGTTTTGTTACCTGTTTTGTTTTTACCTTTTACCTTGTCTCCCGGTGTTGTGCCTACTGAACCCATCAAACCTTAGGGTCTGAGCTATAGGTTGTAGCCAGGATCCTGTAACATTCTTGTAACTCAACAGCATATAGACGTGGGGCCTAAAGACAGAATTTTATAGTGTTAGCTAAACTAACTCCATTTTGTCATGTAACCTTTGCTGCAAGCCTCACCCTTAACAACCAGGGTAGCAACAAGATGCCCATTATGATAAGAATAGAAGCGACATTTAGAAGGACGCGCTGTTAGCCTTGCTTGGCAGGAAACCACAAAAAGTCTCTGCGGTTGGAATGACACCTGCACGCCTCAATACCCCCCCTCGCAAGGAGGCCCTAAAAGGAATTTGTGTCATTAATGCCATTGTTGTTCCTACCTTCCCTGTGGTGGCCAACCCGTATACTATCCTTTCCCAGATTCCCCCAGGGTTTACTCCCAGTGTACCCTGATTCCCAATTTTTGTTTGCCTTTACCTTTAAGGACCATCAAATCACATATTCCTGATTAGTCCTTGCCCTTCCGTTTGTATTGTCATGAGTAAGATGAATTTGTCTTGGGGTTAGTGACTCAACTTCATGGGTCTTCGTTCCGACCCTACGGTTATTTTTCTTATGGACTGGACCCTGTGGATCATGGTTATCCCCCTTGCCTGTGTTCAATCGCAGCAGCAGCCCTTCTCATTGAAAAGACAGCCGTCACCGCACTAACTTGGTAGACACCCCCTTCTTAACTCTGATGCTGACTTTTACACTGACGGCACTTCTTTTGTCAGTGAAAGTGGGGAGAGACAAACAGGATATGCAGTTGCAACTGAGCATGAGATTGTGGAAGCAGCTCCATTGCCACAACATTTGTCAGCACAGATGGCTGAGCTTGTGGTATTAAAACGAGCATGCAACCTGGGAAAAGAGCTCAGGGTCAATATATACGGACTCTAGATATGCCTACGGGTGTGTCCATGATTTTGGGCAATTAGGGAAACAAAGAGGATTCTTGGCAGCAAACGGGACTCCTATCAACATGCCTCTCTTATACAAGAAGTGCTGGAAGCAATATTGCTGCCAAAAGAGGTGGCTGTAATAAAAATCCTGGGACATGCAGGGATAAAAGGCAATGAACGAGCTGATCAAGCCGCAAAAAGAGCAGCCACTCAGAGGGTTGGGGCAAGCCCTGCCCCCTTCAGGGAACCTCCATCACCATGCCTCCACCATTTAAATGGTCAAGGAGTTACCAGAACAATGAAGGGATCTGGGTTAATTTAGGAGGAAAGCCAATCCTTCCCCAATCTTTTACTCAGACTTAGCGAGAGGACTCCACCTTCAGACCCAAGCAAATAATAAAGACAGTCCAAAATGCCTGGGAGGCTCCAGGTATCCGAAAAAAGGCGCAGAAGGTAATACAAAACTAACTCATAACCCAGGAAAAGCTCAGAAGGCCCCAACTACAACCCTGACCTATCCCACGGAACCATTCCTCACATGGCAAATGGACTTTATTACCATCATGCCAGGGATATAAACATGCTTTTGTATTAATAGACATGTTTAGTAAATGGCCTGAGGTTTTACCCATTGTCCTTGTGAATCTAAGAGCCTCTACAAACCGAGCCTTAGATCTAACACCCCATGAAATAGTAATGGGAAGACCTATGAAAATTAATCCCTGTCCTGGCCACAGCAAGCTTGCTTTGGGGCAAGCCGATGACATCCTGCTTTCTTATTTAAAGACTTTCACCTCTACATTGCAGCAAAAACACTAGCAGGTTCGAGCGGATATCAACAGAGCTCTAAGCCTCCTGGTGGAGCCAGTCCTCCCTTGCCAGGAAATTGTGTATTTGTTAACGTGTACCAGCACAGGAACTGCCTTAGACCTCGGTGGAAGGGGCTGCACCATGTACTGTCGTCTACTCCCACAGCGGTCAAGGTTCGGTGGGGTGAAAAAAAAAAAGACTACGAAGTCCTGAATACCACACCAGAGACCATCCATGGCCCCCAGGAACATTCTCATCAAACCGGTGAAAATAAACTGACAACGAAATCCGGAAGAGCTGCCCTGGCAGGCCAACAAGGTTTCAGGGTTATTGGGGTCAACTGTTGTGACCATTCCCACATTTTTCCCTATTCCCACACTCACTACCCTTCAAGGTGCCCTAGAAAAAGGAGGTTGAGGGGTGGAAAACTAGGGGTTGGGCTTGGAGTTGAGTGCATAATGGCAGGGATCATTATTTTACCTTTGCTATGTATAACGGAGGCAGGTGAAAAAAAAAACAAACAACCTCAGTCACCTGTAATGAAAACAGCTTCCTTGAGTGGACTCATAGGCAGGCTACTACCCTAAATGCTTCCAATAAGTGGGTCTATCCAGCCTCCTCCTCCCAGCACCTCTATGGGCATTCCCCTCCTCCCAGAAACCCTTAGTGCCTTGGATATAACCCTCAATATCATGCCATGGGACCTCCATAATCACTCTATCCAATGGGGAAAGGAGGAAAATGAAATAATCATTGTATATGATACGCCAGGACTTTTATGCTTTACTGCCAACCGTTCAGCACCCAATGCCAGTAGGGTGGGAGATAGACGATGCGATTTCACTTCCTATTGCACTCCTGATTCTTGCTGGTGGAAATCCCCCCCAGGCAAGGTATTTAACAGTGTAAACCATGCCTATAGGTGGGAGCCTAATAACGAGCCTCCCCTCGGTAGCACATATGAAAATGATACCTCCTATATTGAACTTGTTAATGCTATATGTAAATCCTTGTACCACTAGGCTAAGGGAACTGTTGGCGAATACCCCTGTAGAGAAGCTTTCCACTGCACTCCCCTCAACAGCACACAACCAGACTTACTAAGCAACCCTCGTGCCTTGCTGGAATGCGAGCGTCTTAATCACTCTGCCATGTACAACCTTGATTGGGGAAATTGTGCTGTGCTGGTGGGGGCTGGTTTGATATCAGGGAGATCACTAAGGGCAGAGAGCTCTCGCTCCCCCCGATACCGTTTGCTCTTTAGGATGGTTCCTCCCCTTCGAAGGCCCCTATGATTTCCTGTTCACTCCAATATCCCCAAGAAGGCCCAGGGCATTAAAAGGCCACTATTTTGTGTGTGGACATAAAGCCTACAAGCAACTTCCTAGATTTTGGTATGGCACTTGTTATATTGCCAGTCTATGGCCAGCTGTCAAAGTACTCAAACATGCCCCCAGTGGGGTCCACCTTAACTCGGGTAACGCTAAGGGGTACCTCTACTCGGGAAAGACAAAAAGTCCCAAAGGGCGCCCCCTAAAGTCTAAAAGAGACAAAACCTCTAACTCATATATCCTAGGTATGGACACAAAGGACCCCAAAGGGGAAAGTAAATTCAACAAATACGCCCAGTATATGGGCTAAGAGGAAGCCCACTCTTGCTTTAAAAGTGTGAACCCCCTCACAGAAGCCAAATACTCCGGATATGCTGTTTTTCCCTGGGTCGGAGTGGTGGTTGTGGGTTGCACTGTGGTACATCTGCAGGCTCTCCTGGATATCTTGGCCAATGAAACCTCAGACGCCCTAAGGGCCTTAGCTGAGGAGCAGCATCAAATCCGCTGTATGGTATTGCAAAACCGTCTGGCTTTGGACTATTTACTAGCAGCCCAGGGCGGGGTGTGTGGCTTAATAAATGGAACTTACTGCATGTATATTACTGATAACTATGAGCTTGTTATGCAAAAAGCCAATTTTATCCAGAGAGTGGCCAAGGCTGGGGGGAAAACAGAAGATTGGTGGGCCTGGCTCACATCCTGGATGCCAAATACCGGAAGCTGGGGGCAAAAGATACTGTTAGCCCTCCTTGCAGGCCTTGCTGCTCTGGTTATGCTCTGTCTCTTCGTATCTGTTTTAATAGCCATATGCAAAGGCCTTATGAGTAAACTGGTTAAAACCCCCGCACAAATGTTTGTTTTCAGACACACCCCCAATGGAGAAGAGGAAATTTTTATGCAGCAGGGAGTCCCCAATAGAGGAGGGGAGACTCTCACGCAACTGGAAAACGAAAACCAAATGTAATTGATTCTCTTAGGGAATCAAAAGGGGGGAGATGTGGGGCCTAAAGACAGAATTTTATAGTGTTAGCTAAACTAACTCCATTTTGTCATGTAACCTTTGCTGCAAGCCTCACCCTTAACAACCAGGGTAGCAACAAGATTCCCATTATGATAAGAATAGAAGCGATGTTTAGAAGGACGTGCTGTTAGCCTTGCTTGGCAGGAAACCACATGTAACAAAAAGTCTCTGCGGCTGGAATGACACCTGTACCTGTCTAAGATGAGTTATGACCATGACGTCAAATATGCTGTAACCAAAGAGTATAACTACACTGTTTTTCCTGCTTGTCGTTGTTGCCCTTGTCCCCTCGGGGGGGGGGGGGGGGCGCAGGAGCAGCCCCACAGCCGTGGTCAATAAAGGGCTCTTTTCTCTCCTTCAGTCTCATTGGTCAGTTTGTAGGGAACGACATAGGTAACTCCAGACTCATCTATAAGGAGAAGCCAGAGGGCAAAAAAAAGAATTCAGCTTTCCTTTTTCAGGAAGGACAACAGAAGTTCTGACTCCATTGTACCTGGACCAAGTGAGGAAACAAGATGATATCTTTGAGTTCTTGGCCAGCTGGGAGATGTAAATGTAGTGCTGTGGTATGGTCTGGGAGCAGAGCAGAAACATAGAAGACTGGGAGGGCAGATGTGATAGTGGGGATCTTGGAATGAAATGCAATCAATTGCCTTTGTCACAGATACTAAGAGGAGTTTTTAAATTGAGATGCTGTGTTTTTGTTTAGAATCACTTTTACTTATAAGTGCTAAAAGTCACAGAGGTTAAAAGTTGTTCAACCTTTTTGTTACTGACCTTGGCACAAAAAGCGGGAATGTGCTAATAAAGTTTGCGGATGACACCAAGTTGGGAGGTATTGCCAATACAGAGAAGGATCGGAAAACCATACAGAAAGATCTGGATGATCTTGTAAACTGGAGTATCAGGAATAGGATGAAATTTAATAATGGGAAGTGCAAGGTCATGCATTTAGGAACAAATAGCAAGCATTTTCCTATAAGTTGGGGATGCATCAGTTGGAACAGACTGAGGAGGAGAAGGATCTGGGAGTATTGGTTAATCATAGAATGACTATGAGCCACCAATGTGATGTGGCCGTGAAGAAAGCTAATGCGGTTCTAGGATGTATCAGGAGAGGTATTTCAAGTAGAGACAGGGAGGTGTTAGTGCCTCTATACAAGGCACTGGTGAGACCCCAGCTGGAATATTGTGTGCAGTTCTGGTCCCCCATGTTTAAAAAGGATGAATTCAAATTGGAACAGGTGCAGAGAAGGGCTACAAGGATGTTCTGTGGAGTGGAAAACCTGCCCTATGAGTGGAGACTCAAGAAGCTTGGCTTGTTTAGCTTAACCAAAAGAAGGCTGAGGGGGGATATGATTACTCTCTATAAATACATCAGAGGGATTAACATCAGGGAGGAGAGGAATTATTTGAGTACAGCACCAATGTGGACACCAGAACAAATGGTTATAAACTGTCCATCAAGAAATTTAGGCTTAAAATTAAACGCAGGTTTCTAACCATTAAAGGTGTAAAGCTCTGGAATAACCTTCCAAGGAGAGTTTTGGGGGCAAAAACCATAACTGCTTTCAAAACTGTGCTTGATAAATTTATGGAGGGGATGGTATGATTAGCCTATTTTGGAAATTGACTGATATTTGGCTACGTATGGTGGATTTACAAGTGGCCTAAGAGGGGAGAGTACATGGGATGGGATCTGAGTTATTACAGAGAATTGTTTCTTGGGTAACTGGCTGTTGAGACTTGCCCACATGCTCAGGGTTTAACTGATCGCCATATCTGGGGTCGGGAAGGAATTTTCCCCTAGGGCTGATTGGCCTGGCCTCTGGGGGTTTTTCGCCTTCCTCTGTAGCACAGGGCATGGTTCACCTACTGGTGAATTTTCTGTATCTTAAAGTCCTTAAATCATGATTTAAGGAGGTAAATAACTCAGTCATAGGTTGATGGCCTATTGCTAGAGTGGGTGGGTGAGGTCTTGAGGCCTGCATTTTGCAGGAGGTCAGGCTAGATGATCATACTGGACCCTTCTAACCTTAAAGTCTATGAGTTTATGAGATGAAATCTGGTCCTGTTATTAAGAAACTGGATGGAAAAATTATTCCTTAAACTCTATTCTTGGCTGAACCATGTGGTTCCTTTGTGATTGTAAGAAAGTCATTAAATCTATCTGTGCTTTTCAACCTGTATCCTACCTTTTGAGTCTTTGGTTTCTGCACCTTAATGAGAATTAATAGTAATTGTATATTTCCTCTTATTTAAAACAAAATAAAAAAGATGAACTTTTAGTTCTGTTTCAATGCAGATATTGGTTACTTTAGTTTAAAAATATTTTATAGATATCACTATTTTTTTAAAAACAAAACACTCTTATATGTCTAGGAAGTTCAAAGTTCATGTTAACCTTAAAATGAATCCAGACATTTGAATGTCTGACGATGTAATTATAGTGTGTAGTGATTTTAGAAGTTAGTGACAAATTGCAAAAGTAAATCCCAATCTTCAGAAGGAAAACATTATTAACGACTAGATCAAATTCCTTTATCATTATTGTTCTTCAAAACTAAAGAAAATATCATATTAATAGCATGATATATGTTACCCCTTCTAAAGTCTCAATCCTGAGTCTGATTTCCTTGTCCTTAATTATAATCATCTCGTTCTTCTTCATAAGTTTTAACTATTTCAAAAGGTCATCCAAAATGTTTTCTACCTTCAGCTTTAATAGCTTTTGTATAACTTGCCAGAAACAGCAATAAATACTTTGAAGGTTTTTATGTGCTTTCAGTTTCATAATAATTATGTTCCCCAGTATGTCAGGAGGTATTTGCAAAATGGAAGCAGATAAGAATAAAACCTTTTGTTCCTGCCAACCTTTCGGTTTGGTAAATAATCAGATGACTTAAGGCATCCTATGAAGCAGAAACAATGCAATGAAGATGAGGTTCCGTTGTCTGAAGAGCTCGTGTTTTTTTAATGCCATGGTCCAGGAGAAAATAAAAGGATCAACAAAGAATAGTGAAGGCAGTTTAAAATATTGAGTTTTAAATAGGGATTTTAATCTGACCATGCAGAGGATTCTGTAATAGGGACTTTGATCAGGCTTTTATGTGAGATAAAGCACATGACATGTGTTGTTCGCATACTTGGTCTAATGCTTTAACGTTTACACCCTGTATCAGAGCATCAGTACTTCAAAGGATCTCTGCCATTTTCACTGAAGTGTGGAAACTGCAGTGGGATGCACAATAGCATTGGGAATATCAAAAAGAGTTAAATATCTAAATCTATATGTACCTCCTGAAACATTATCTTGAAAAGCCATCTCTACTATTCTGCCCTATCCAGATGAGGTAATATTTCTTGCTGAACAGCAACCTAATCTGAAATAAAAAGTGTCTATTAAATTACAGAGAGTATTATTTTTCTGACTCTAGGGAATCATACTACCAGAGTAGAAGTTTTACTTAACACCATAAGACTACCATTCATATTGAATGACATCATTAGAGTTATAAACTAATTTCTTTTTCAGCTGCATATGTACTCTGCTAAAATATCCCTTTATCCTCTATTATATTTATCCCCTACTGGGACTTAAAGTCATCCCTGTCCTACTGCTGGATCTAAAGGATCACAAAGTGACCAGAAGACTTCTCCCCAAAGTGAAAAGCCCTGGCATAAAAGGCCTTCCAGCTGAAAGAACTCTGTCCTATTATCATAGACATCTCTTCCCATCCCACCCATATAGGAGCTGACACTGGAGGAAGTAGACAGAGTGGGCCGCAATAGGCTGGGAAATGAAAAATGTTTGGTTTCAGTGTCCCTATTTTGGGATAGCACAAGGTGCAGAAGCAATCACTGCAGTTATATGGCAAGTCAAAATAGCCCTTTACTCTGTGTCAGAGGTCAAACTGTCCCCCAACATGCCCAAGATGGAGCCAAAGTGTACTTTAGCAGCGCCTGAAACAAAAGGTGAGAACCAGGTGCACAGAAGCAGCAAATCAAAATTTTGGACAGAGTTTGGAACATTAGTGTGAAGAACTCTATTTTTAAGAACAGTTCAATACTCTGTGTCATGATGGGCAGGAATGGAACGGTGAAAGGGACTTGTAATTAGGGTGGCCAGATAGCAATTGTGGAAAATCGGGATGCAGGGCCATCCCTGGGGGGTGCGGGGCCAAGGGCCAATTGGCCTGTGGGGACCCCCACCCCCCATGTGTAGGTTAGAATGGCAGCGGGGTGGCCATGGGTCCCCCAGTGCTGGAGGGGGCCCTGTTCAACACTAAGGAGATGGGCGGCTGGAACCAGAGGACATCCTCCCTGAGCTGCTCCTCTGCAGCGTTCAATGCCCACCCTGCCCCCGGACAACTGGTCAGCTGATGGGCCAGCCGGGGAGAGGGGCAGGCACAAAACGCTGTGGGGAGCAGCACAGGGGATACTTTGGCCCATGGCCCCCCTCAGGGCTGAACAGCAGTGGTTGGCCTGCCTCAGGGCAACAGGAGCAGCATGGGGCCTGTTGAACCATGATTGGCAGTGGCCTCGCTTGCATTCCCCCCCCCCCCCAGACAACCCTGTCGGGATGGGGGTGGAAAGTAATAGGCACCTTTGTAAGACAAAGCCCCATATGTCAGGACTGTCACTATAAAACCAGGACATATTGTCACCCTATCTGCAATGCATATGTCAAGCTTTCCTTCCTTCCTAAATCCAACAGTGACTGTCTGTATATGAAATGAAACTTGTTGCTGTGCTGGAAGAAAAGGTTAGTAAGGACCCATACTGACACTATGAAGCATCAGAGAAGCTCTTGAGTATATTTGTTACCTACAGTTTCTCAACCCAGTAACTTTTTGTCTCTGGGAGATGTTATCAGGCAATAAAGCCAAAAGAAACACAGTTCATCCACCTGATATATAGCTATCTTAGAAACAAATCAAAACCTCTATTGCTTTTAACTTTAAAGCTGTACTTAATGGTCCTCAGCAATCCCCAATGAAATTGCTTTCACCAACAGTCTCCACTTATTAATCATAAGAACATTCAATAGCATAGGTTATTAGAGTACTTCAAAACTTAATATTATCCCTAGAAGTCTGGGATTATCCCTAGAAGGCAGTCTTTGGGTGAATCAGTCACAGATTTCTGGATCTTTCCATCTGCACCCAGGGTTCTTTTAATGTGTCCACAAAGTGATCAACTTGACTCGGGTTTGCTACCTCCCTCTTATACTCCTAAAATTAAAGTAACATTTCAATCAAAAAGTATTGCATAGCTGATCAAAATGATAATGACTAACAAAGTAATGATTGAAAAGAAATGACAAAACAGGATGCATTTATGTGGTTTTGAGCACTTAGTCTAGCAGGTGTGCCAACTGCCTGCTTTTCACCCCTGCATATAGGAGGGCATCAAAAGTCAGGTTCAAAAGGGCAGAAAGAGTCATGCATGCTCACCCCTCCTCCCTTCCAGCTTTGCCTTGGCTGAACTAAAGCCTAAAGGACTACTCTTAGAAATAAGTAAATAAACAATCAGCAAAATAAATGATCATCTCAATAGTTGACAGCAGCCTTAGACTCCTGTTGATTTGCTAAAATACCCCGTTACACATTAACAGAGATATAACAACCATCACTAAGCCAGGCGCAGTTATGAAAAGAATTGGCAACTGAGGAGTTACAGAGTGTGGAATCCAGAAAGGAGGACTGACAATTCATAATCACAAGATGCAAGAGGACTAGAAAGCATTCTACATGGCTGGAAGCAGAGGAGGAAGGCTGGCTGTAATCACAAGAGAGAAGAGGCCCAAGAAAAATTCCACACAACCAGAAGTACTGAATTCTTACAAGGAATTCAGTATGGATGCTTCAGAAAATATTTTTTGAAGATAAATCTCATCGAATGGAATGGAGACATATCTGAAGCTGGCTGCTCAGCCTAACCTACAACAATTTCAAGTGTGTCCACATAAATATTCAATCACTCAGGGCAAACAAGTGATCCTCATTGGACAACATTCTGCAAGAGAATGGTGAATACAGGAAAGCATGCTGTCTTCCTGAAGCCAAGATGTGACTCTAAGTCTGTAAAGGCTTCTGGAGTCTGTGGGCAAGGATCTACTGGTGATGATGAAAAGAAAGGAAGGCAGAGGCATAAGATTGTAGAAATTAATCTCTGGCTAGGTGAGTGGTAGAAGATAGCAGGGTTTGATGTTTTGGAATATTGGTTCCCTTTCCACTGATATGGAATCCATCCAAACTGTACAACTCCCTCTTCCCACAGAAGGTTGACTCATAGGCTATGTCTACACTTGCACTTTTAAGTTGACGTTAACTAAGTCGACTTTACCTAAGTCGACTTAGTTAAGTCGACTTAGTGTGTCTACACTTAAAATTAAAGTCGACTTAAAGGGGAACTTACAAAGTCGACCTAGAGCATCCACACTGGATGCTCTAGGTCGACTTTGTGGGGCTAAGGGGACCTTGGGTAGGTCCACGGTGGCAGGGGGGCATCCCTTGTGTGCAATGGGGTAAAGGGGGATAGGGACCCTGGCAGGGCATGTGGGCAGGGTGTGATACTGTCTGGATTTAGGAAGCATTTATGATATTATTTTCAATGGATATCTCATAAATGCTCTATAATCCATCGGAATTATGTCATGTTTGGTATCAATAGAAAGGTAGTAATTTGCAGGGAATGATTATATAATTTATGTCTAGGAATTTTATTGCGATTAGAAGTTAAAATTTGGTGTTATATCCATACTTTAACTTATGTTAAAACCATTGTGTCCTTAATGTTTAGGAATGTGCCAGGACAAT
>ML685903.1:6553581-6589535 GCA_007922175.1 Pelusios castaneus
AGACTCTGTTGTCTTTCTACAATAGACTAACACGGCTACCCCTTTGAAAAAGTTATGAGTTAGCTCCCAAAATCTTGAGACTCGTTTAAAATCATGAGGTTTTAAAAATAATAACAATAATAATAAATAATAATAATAATGCATTGTGGGTTCTTTTTACGTGTCTTTTGGATTTTATGCTTTTAGGATTTTCATTTTCAAGCTCTTAAATTATTCCATAAGTGCTATACGTATACTTTTGTATAATATGGAATGTGAAATATGGAATAATGAATTGTTAAGTAAGAAAATGAATGGACAGGAACTCAGGCTTTAAGAAAACTACTAAATGGTGTTATTTGTGATACAATTGTAAGAAGTGGGAAACCTGAAAACATGTGCTTTATGTGAGGTGTAAGGTAGAGTTGGTCAGAAAGATTTTGCCATAACATTTTTGGTCACATTTTGATGATTTTTCAAAATCAGAATGTATTAGAAATGGGAATTCTGATAGAACCCTATCTGGTTTTCTGTCAGTTTCGCTGCCTTGGTAGCCTCCTGAAAAGCTGATGTGTTATGTGGGCTTCTGTCAACCGAAGCTTTTGGTAACTTACTTCTGTGCGAGGTGATGTCAGGAAATAAATCAAATAGAGACATGACCCTTCAGCCAATAAAAAGACTGGTATAAACAATGTAACACAAGAGTGCTGTCATTTAAAAGCTACACAATCTCCTGCCCTATTTATTGTCATTAGTAGATAATAACACATTAAGAAAAAAAAAACATGTTAAGCAAGTAATTTCAAAAGTTAATCAAGAGGTGGCCTCAGAGTACTAATCAACTTGATGTGTTCCTGCAGAATATTATGTTATTGTAATTAATTAATTAATTCACATTAAGTATTAGTTTAATTGCATTTGATTTGAATTTATTTTAAATTAAATAGATTGGTTGCCCTTCCGGATTTTAAAAATTACATTTGTGGCTCTTGAGCCAAAAAGGTTAGGAATCTCTGTTCTAGAGGGATTGCATAGATAAACTTCTTGATTTTCTTCTAAAAGACAGATCCCAGCACATCCTCCAGAGACTTCATTGGTAGGTAGGAGGGTGGTGCTGAGTCAGATAATACTGAGAAAAAACACTCCTCTCCCCTCCTGGCTTAGTCATGTCAAAGCTGCTGTTAGCAACAAGTATGATTGTCAGTATTACACTATCAAGTGGTCTTCAGCTCTTTTACAGCTCTATCAACATCTCCCTGTACAGCTGAGGAAAAGAAGCCCAGAAGCCCCAGCTCCCAGGCTCCTGATTCCTTGAACACCTGGATCATCCAAAATTGCTCAAATCAGAACAAAAACTTTCTTCAAAAATCTTGAAATATTCTGTGAAATGGAATTACTGCTCTCCACTCAGTTCTAGATGCAGATTTCATGGCAAACTGAGACAAAAATCAATAGCATTCATCTGAACTTCATTAAAATTTTATGGGTAGAATAAATGGCACATGGGCTGAACCATCCTTATTTTCAGTTTTTCAAAGATAAAATCACAGCAGTTTTTCACATTTTGTTTTGTTATGAAAATTTTACAAAGACCTACAGTTTTGCTAAGGGATATTGCACTGTAAGTACAATGGATACTTCACCTATACTCCACAGATATTCCAGCATCACTACCCAGACTCTGAAGGGGGTGGTATGAAGAAGTTTGGAGACTATGAAGAGGCTCACAAAGTACCACTAAAGTGTTTCATTATCAGGAGTCAGTTCCTGCATCCAGTCTGATATAAGGTTCCCATGCCATATTTCATGCAGAGTAGTACCATAAAGAGATGTCTAGGGCAGGGGTAGGCTGGCAGGTGTGCCTATTTTCAGAAGCACACAGGGTTCTCAGCCCTGCGGTGTAATGGCTCCTTCCCCCCTGCTGGCCCTGCTCCTCAGTGGGCGGGGGGCGGGCAGCAAGGAAGAGCCCATTCCTACAGCTCCCCTCCCTTGCTGGCCATAATCTCCAGTGGGAGGAGAAGCCAGCAGTGGATGGATTCCTTTTCTCTGCTGTCCCCACCCCTGGCACCTGCTGTCCCCTGCCCCTGCCAACTGCTGAGGGTTGTATGAGAGGGGCTGGCACAGGGGCTGGAAAAGGTTGCCAATCCCTGGTAGGGGAATGCTGCTCAGAAGAAAAGAAAGTAACCTAGCAGTTACATTGTTTGAATTTGAAGACACGTTTTCATTTGAATACTACGCAAATATACTTTTCACTTTTCATTAAGAAATTTGGGTCCAACAAATTTTAATTTGCTGCAAACTATAGCAACAGGCCAAAAAAACAAACAAACCCCAAAACCCAGAATTATTCAAATTCTGAATAATCAAAGCCAAATATTTCTCTTTAAAAGGCTCATTATTGGAAAGATCCTATTTTCAAGCCAAAGAAAGAAAGAAAGAAAGAAAGAAAGAAAGAAAGAAAGAAAGAAATGCAGATTTTATAATTTGTAATGAATCGGGAAAACGTTTTTCTAGAGTTTTTACCTTTATTTGAAGATATTTTGCTTTGTGAGGACAAGGCTGGAGGGCAGGGAGTGTTTCACCTCATTGCCCCCAAACAAAGGCTATTGGCCCTTAGTGGGTTGAAGGGTGCAAAAATGTGCTGTAGCTTAATTAATAAGATTTCAACAGAGACTTATTTAATTCTACCTATATTGTTTCTAAAAGGACCAATTATGTGCTGCTGCTCCCCTTGCAGCATAAATTTAGTCTAGTACTTTGTTGTGCCTCTGTAGGGATAGAAGTAGCACTCATGAGGCGTTATGAAAAAAACAGAAGTGGTTCTTGGACAAGATGATGAAACTTAAGTTTCCAGATGCTCATAGCTATTGCAAACAATCAAGACTGCTATGTTTGAGTAGGCTCAAATATAAAAGTCACTACGCTTCAACATTTTATAACAGAATTAAGTTGGAAGTGGGGGCAGGAAAGGTTTGCATGAAGGATGTTGAATTTCAAAGAAATATCCTTCAAATCCAGGTGCTGAGCAGTTTCTCCAAATGCACTGTTCTTAGAGAAAAAGTAGAAACTTTTGATCAATTCTTAACTTTTTTCCCACTTGCACACTATTAAGTTTTGTACAGAACTTTTACTTTCAAAGGACATTTTCAAAGACATAAATGGCAGTCTAACTACTTTTTTTTTCTTTTTGCCTTCCCTAAAGTCTCTCCCTAAATGAACAGAGAAAGCATTACATTTTATGCCAGGTCACATTTAGATATACTTAGGAGAAGCTGTTGAAGGTATCATTCAAAACTTTTGGACATAAATTAATGAAGTATGATACAGAATGATAAAGTGACTAAGATGCTGTTATGATTACCTTGCATTAAAAGTTTCAGAATATCTATACTATGTCAGATAGTCTGTCTCCAAACCACACATGTGTGAAGAGCAACTGCTAACTGGAGCTATTTGATTTAATCCAATGGAATATCAAAAACAATGTACTGTACTAAAATTTATTAAGGGTGTACAGTTGCATAGTATGCATCCGATGATCTACTCACATATTAGTGAAGATGCACATTAGCAGTATACGCAATAAAAGCAGTATTTATTAAGTTGTTCATTCCTTGTTGAGCATACTTGACTATTTCATTAATTTACACAATAGAAGAGGTATAGAAAAAGGAGGGTTTTATGAGAAAACTTCCCCTCAAGTATTGACTCATACTTAAACGACTAAGTAGTTTAAGTTGGCAGAAAAAGCATGAAATCAGCAAAACCAAAGAAAACTTAGTAGCATTTTGGGGATTTCAAAAATACTGCTTATCCAGCATCATTGCTGTGACTGCCTGGAGGCTGGTTTAATTAGGCTACAATTCATATGCCAGAAAGTAGTTTTGTAATTACCTTCAAATGACCAAATCTATGTAGAAACCTAGGGAGGATTATGTATTCCCAGTAATGAGCCATGCTAATATTGACTGGGATTTGTTAGCTAAGGCATTTATTTGGCAAAAATCTTTAAAGTGTATAATAAAATGAATGTATATTCATATAATAGTTATCTTTAAAGAATACATCCGATATACTGAAATACAAACAACAGGGATTCAAATACATATATTTCAGATTCTTCCCCAAAAATACCACCCTGTGTGCTAATGTGTACCATTCTCTGCCAAGTTAATTCAAATAAGCATGTGCCCTAATATGTTTATAAATGGTTTGGTATGTAAGATTTGGGACTAAATCTGCCTTCAGTGCATAATTATTATTCCTAATTATTTTTTCATTTTTTTTCTCAATGCATATGATGCAGTTTTCAGGACATCTACTGGAACCACTGATTGAATTTTAGGAAACCACCCTTCTGGTCCTTTAAAATAGATCATTTTGTTTTAATAAAATCAGATTAATAATTTAAATTGTATTTACTGAATAAAAATAAGCCTCTCTTAAAAAAAATCCCCTGTACATTATAATTGCTTTTTCTAGTCTAATGTTTAGGCTTAGTGCCTGTACATATTTTTGAAATATTTATTGACTACTTCTGGTCAGTATACATTCAAGTTCTTTGAACTTTTATCAAAAGGGGATGCTGACTGCACACAAGGTTGTAACTAGGCATTTTAGTATCCCGGGCGAGTAAGTATATTTGCACCCCAGAGATGACATATGGGGGAATATGCAGGCTCGCATGCCCTGCAGATTGCTGCTACCCATTTAGCACAGAGCTTTTCAGATTGAAAAGCCAGGAGACAACAGACTGGAAGTTGGTGGAAACCTCCCAGCCCACTTGGGACACTGGCTCTCTGTGCTGTGAATACTTGCCTGTCTGCCCACTTTGCCCTTCTCCAAAAGCTGGGCTGCCTTTGCACTGCTGGATACTCCCCAGGCAGGGAAGGCAGCACAGCTCTGAACTGAGCCCCTGAGGTGTTATTGGCTTTCCCCAGAAGGATCCTGGCTGTCAGCAGCAGAAGCAGACTTCCAGGGGAGTGGCAAGCAAGCCCTTCAAGAACCATCTTTATAACTATGACATGACACTTACCACCTCTTCCTAAGGCCAGGGCCGGCCCAACCATATAGGAGAACTACAGGGTTACCTAGGGCGCCAGGCTTTAAGGGGTGACAAATTAGATGGAAGTGATTTTTTTTTTCTATTTAAAAAAAAAAATTAGTCTGTTATCTCTTATAACATGTGGGGAAGGAGGTGCCAAAAAACCTTTGGAATCTCTGCCTAAAGCTAATACCCTTAGAGCTTATGCAAGATCCAATCACCCACATCGGAATCATCTGTGTGGAGGGGTTAATGAAACTATTGGAAAGGGGAATTTGTGGTTTAATTTACCTTGTTATTCAGGTAAAAAAGCAGACAGAAGTGAGGGGTGGGGTGAGGTGAGGTGGGGAAAGCATGTTATGTCTTGGCTTTCTTATCCCTGTAATTTAAATGTTATTACCCTCTGTCCACTTATTGCCCACTCCAAACCAAAAAGTGCTGATATTCTGTGCAGACAGAAAAAGAATGAAATGTTAATCTCTTAATATCTACGAAATTTGGAAGTGCTGCTATTTTGCATTTCTGTAGTGTCTGTCTACTAATTATCTACAAGTGCTTTATATACACATCCCATAACTCCCAGTCCTGTATTTGAAATGCAACATTATCCATTACTGAATTAAATTTAAAGTAAACAGCAATAGTAAAAAATTCTCTTGTAAAATTGCCCAATGTGAAATAGAGAATTAGTGTGCCATTCACTAAGAAAAATAAACATTATATTTGTTTACCTCTTTATTGAAGTGGGTATGTTCTTTTTATGTGGCCAAGGACTCAGCTCAGATGGAAAAAAATGGAGGTTCTTCTCCCCTCACCCCAGCAACTTGAATAAGGAATGAAACCCTCAGGTACTGGATCTCGGTGCCCCCTGCTGCTGCTGCCACAAGACTAGAATGCATTGTTCAAAATTGTAATTGTTGGGTCGTGGACATAAATGATTTTTTTCAACTAGGTCCCAAGGAAAAAAGTTTGAAACCCACTGTCCTAAGGCATACTTTGGGGTGCAGACCCTACATCTAGCACCCCTTCCTAATAGTTGTGACCCCAAGGTCCCTTGTCCAGCCCTTGAAACCAGTTCTGAGCCCTCAGATTTAAATCCCTCTGATAGCACAGTCATGTGATTGTTCTGGGCCCACAATTTATCTTTTCAAGGGACACATGAATAGTATAGTACAACACAGACTTTGAACGGGATTCTAAAACCATAACTCCTACTCTTTATACTCATAAGAAATGTACAGAACAATACAAAAATTGTAAACCCTACATATTTTCCACACCTCTGGTTTTTTACCTCTCCAGATCATTGTTTGGCAGCCAGAGTTCTCAGGAACCTTCCAGGGCCTTCTACTGCAGTGCTTGCCTTGTGTTCTTAAATATAGAACCTTGTCTAACTAACTTGCCTTCTCTGACCTTGGATATCCCATCCCATTCCTTTCTCTCCTACCCAAAACTTCCAGTTCCTATCACGAGTCTACTTGAGCCATATGTCCCTCCACCAATATCTGGTTCATTTGTGTGCTGCTGATAACTTTCTATTCCAGAAACCCTCAGCCTAGTACAAACAAGCTAGATGAAGTGACTTCTTTCAGCTCCAGCCAACCTCCTGTTCATATCCATTGACCAGTTAAAGGTAAATATTCTCTGCTGCTCTTTGTATGGTATATAACTGCCATGGCTCCTGTCAGCCCATGGTAGATCCATAGACCTGTATTATTATCAGTGGAACTGGAGTCAGAAGGCCCACAATCTCTGGAGAGATTATTATTGATGGAACACAAGGGAAACGGAATACTAGGGATTTGGGCTTAAAGGGCATGTCTACACTTGTAAAGTTAAGTCAACTCTGTTAAGTCGACTTAACACAGTCGACTTTAAGTCAGTTTAAAGCCAACCTTATTAATTTGACTGAACAGTGCGTCTACACTTTAAGTCGACTTAACTCGACTTAAACTCGACCTTGTTAAGTCGACTTAACAGTAGACATAGCCATCCACACTGGCTTTAAGTAGACTTAATAAAGTCGACTTAGTGCTATTCCCCGTCTACACTGGCTTTAAGTTGACTTAGGAAGTCAACTTAACCTTTAAGTTGACCTAAAGAGGGGAAGCTCTTAAGTCAACTTAATAAAAGCCCAGTGTGGTGTTATTTAGGTCGATTTAGGCATCCTTAAGTTGATCTAACTTGCAAGTGTAGACATCCCCAAAGTAATTTAGAATTGCACAGGATTTAGTAAGTTCCAGTTCTTCAACATAACCTTCCTTCAGCATCACTTTATGATTGAAACAAGACCTAGAGACATTCCATGATGCAGCAGTTTTCTTAGTAACAACTTCATAATACTAAATAGATAAGTTGTAAAGACAAATTAGGTGAATCATAGAATTATAGAATCTTAGGGTTGGAAGGGACCTCATGAGGTCATCTAGTCCAACCCCCTGCTAATAGCAGGACCACTCCCACTAAATCGTCCCAGCCAGGGTTTTGTCTAACTGGGCCTTAAATGTTTCCAAAGATGGAGATTTCACCACCTCCCTAGGTAACCCATTCCAATGTTTCACCAACCTCCTAGTGAGAAAGTTTTTTCCTAATATCCAACCTCGACCTCTACAGCTCCACCTTCAAACCATTGCTCCTTGTTCTGTCCTCTGTTACTGCTGAGAACAGTCTAGGTCCCTCCTCAAGTAGTTGAAGGTTGTTATCTAATCCCCCCCTCAGTCTTCTTTTCTGCAGACTAAATAGGTCTAGTTCCTTCAGTCTCTCCTTGTAAGTCATATGCCGCAGCCCCCTAATCATTTTTGTTCCCCTTCGATGAACTCTTTCTAATTTGTCAACATCTTTCTTATAGTGGGGAGCCCAACCTGGACACAGTATTCCAGATGTGGCCTCACCAGGGCTGAATAGAAGGAAATAATCACATCTCTCAATCTGCTGGCAACACTCCTACTGATGTAGCCCAATATGCCATTGGCCTTTTTGGCAACAAAAGCACACTATTGACTCATATCCAGCTTCCCATCCAACATAACTCCCAAGTCCTTTTTTATAGTGCTGCTACCTAGCTGATAGGTCCCCATTCTGTAGCAGTACATGTTTTTTTTTCCATCCTAAGTGCACGACTTTGCACTTGTCCTTGTTGAACCTTGAGATTTCTTTTGGCCCAATGCTCCAATTTGTGTAGGTCTCCCTGAATCCTGTCCCTCTCCTCCAGTGTGTCTACTATTCCCCTTAGCTTGGTGTCATCCGCAAACTTACTGAGTGTGCAATCTATCCCATCATCCAGATCATTAAAGAAGATGTTGAACAGAACCAACCCCAGGACTGACCCCTAGGGCACTCCACAACCCAAGTTCATGGTTTTTTGCTACTCTGCAAAGTGCTGACACACTGTTTGGTTAAGAAAGTTTAAAGGCATCCTGTGCATTAATACATCAAATTTAATTGTACTAAATTGCAGAGCAAACACCAATAGTCTGAGATAGGTTTTGCTTATTGAGAATATTGGCAACCATGTGGGGATAGTTATAATCTGTTTGGGAAACAGAAGTTTATTTTCTCCTTAATTTTGTTCCAGCCTGAAGATACTAACCAGTTCTCCAGCTTCATAATTAAATATCTAGGCAAAGAATTTCCTAGGTGCCTCATGGTAACAATCTGTTTTCATCTAAAATGTTAAGTAATTGAAGAATGCATGAGCCCACTTCTTCTGTTGCTTGCTTCAGTTTTTACAATAGTATAATTTCATTGACCTTAGTGAAGATTTTTCCAATATACCCAATAAATAAAATTGTATTATTTTAAATAATCCTATGGCAAACTTTGAAAGGCAGATCTCAGTCAGCAAGAACAAAATGTCCCTTGGAGCTTCAGGAACAGTAATAACAGTGACATCAGCTAGCTGAAGTCATTTAACAGCGAGTGGCCTATGAGTGGCCTGAAAGAAAAAAAAAGGATAATGCATGTACTGACTCACCCTTATATCTTTCCTTACCCCCTCACTCTCCCAGAAAGCTATACTAATGCTATTTATTGTGTTTGAAAGCATAATCATCATTTCTTTGGATGTCTTTGAAAAATGTGTAATTGGATAATGGAGTCTGTGTAAAAGAGTTTTTGGCCCTCCCCCACACCCAATGAAATTTTAAAAGAATTCTGTGGGGAAAAATGTATTGTTGAACTTGTACTCAAGATCCTGCAAGAAGCTTCTACTCACAGTGCTCCTATCTCTAGAAGCTACATTTTCAATTCGCTCATACAAATTGTTTTTCTTATGCATTTTTAATTTCAATTGATTAATTGCAAATGGTATAGAGAATTTAAAAGAAGATCTTTAATTGATAGTCAGTGATCTAATGTGTGAGGAAAAACAATTGTGCCTCTATCTGCAGCCACAGCAAAAAATTTGAGGTTGGGAATAAGTACTTAGAATTTTCAGACATGTTGTACAGTGAGGAAGTATGGAATCGGGTGATACCTCCTCCAAGATATATTTACAGACAAATATTCAAATTTACTAAAAAGGAGGACAACATGAAAATGTGCAATATGTAATATGCATGACAAATGCAAAGGAAATTTGACATTTGAAACTGACATAAAACTCAAAGACAACAGAGTCCTGTGAAAGCTCATGCGATAAATAAATCTGTTAGTCTTTAAAAGTGCCACACTACCCCTTTGGAATAAAACTCAAAGTTTGCCTAACTTTTAAAGAAAAAAAAAGTGAAAAAAAATTCTTATAACATACCATATAAAATAAGCCTATGGAATTAGGAATAGAATGCAGTCAAGTAAAATTATCTACTAGATTTTTTTTTAAATGAAAGATTAGTTAAGGGACTATTTTGATCTTTGAGAATGGCTCCAAATATTTCTCTTATAATAGTATATTTCCCTATCTCTATGCATACCAGAAAATAGACTCCATACAAAACCTGACATTGGCATATTACACTGCACAACGTGGATATAAGTGAAGAAATTATTCAGATGAAGACGTTAGAAGTTTTGCCTATTATTCTGGCAGTCCAAAATTAGTCTTTTTGAAGAACAATGTCTGAGTGTGTTCAAAATGAGGTAAAATGAGTTCATCCACCATTTTTAAGTATTTATTTTTCTACAAAAATCAGGCTAATGAAAATTAACAGAAAACTAACACAGGGATGTTGAACAAAAGGCCATAGTGAAGTAATATAACGCCAAAAGCTAAATTGATTGAAGGTGTAACAAACAAGGACTCCTGTGACACTTTTAGAGACAAACAAATTTATTTATCACATGATCTTTCATGAGAGAAAATCCCACTTCATCAGATGCTTTGAAGATTAAAGGTTAAAGATTAAAGGTGTGAAACCCAATACATTGATAAGTATATTTCCTGGCATTAATACAGATTCATAGACTCTAAAGTCAGAAGGGACTAGTATGATCATCTAGTCTGACCTCCTGCACAATGTAGGCCACAATATCCCACCCACCCACTCCTGCAATATGTCGCTAACCAATGAATGAGTTATTAAAGTCCTCAAATCATGATTTAAAGACTTTAAGATACAGAGAATCCACCAGCAAGTGAGCCATTCCCAGTGCTATAGAGGAAGGAGAAACCCCCCCTAGCCAATCTGCCCCGTGGGAAAACTCCTTCCTGACTCCAAATATGCTGATCAGTTAAACCCTAAGCATGTGGGCAAGTCTCACCAACCAGTCACCCAAGAAAGAATTCTCTGTAATAACTCGGAACACACCCCATCTACCCTCCCTTCTTATGCTACTTGGCATATCCACCAACAGTAATTAATTACCAAACTAGGATGTCCCATCATACCACCCCTCAATACATTTATCAAGCTCAGTTTTGAAGGCACTTATGTATTTTGCCCCCACAGCTCCCCTTGGAAGGCTATTCCAGAACTTTACTACTCTGATGGTTAGAAACCTGCTTCTAATGTCAAGCCTATTTCCTGATGGACAGTATGTAATCATTTGTTCTTGTGTCCACATAGGTGCTGTACTTAAATAATTCCTCTCCCTCCCTGGTATTTATCCCTCTGATGTATTTATAGAGAGCCATCATTTCCCCCTTCATTCTTCTTTTGGTTATGCTAAACAAGCCAAGTTCCTTAAGTCTCCTCTCATAAGGAAGGTTTTACTTCTGCAGATCATCCTGGCAGCTGTTCTCTTCACCTGTTCGAGTTTGAATTAATCTTTTTTAAACATGGGGGACCAGAACGGCATACAAAATTTCAGATTAAGGATCACCAGCGCCTTGTATAATGGCACTAACACCTTCCTATTTCTACTCAATATACCTCTTCTGATGCATCCCAGTACTGCATTAGCTTTTTTTCATGGCCACATTGCATTGCCGGCTCATAGGCATCCTGTGATCAACCAGTACTCCCAGATCCTTTTCATCCTCCATCCCCTCCAACTGATGCGACCCCAACTTATAGGAAAAATTATTTTTTGTCCCTAAATGCATGACCTCGTGCTTCCCCTTATTAAATTTTATCCTATTACTAATATTACAATATAAGAGGTCTTCCAGATCTTTCTGTATGATGATCCTTCTCTGTATTGGCAATACCTCCCAACTTGGTGTCATCCGCAGACTTAATTAACACATTCCCACTTTTTGTGCCAAGGTCAGTAACAAAAAGGTTAAATAAGATTGGTCCTGAGACCAATCCCTGAGGAATTCCACTAGTAACCTCCCTCCAGCTTGACGATTCACCCTTCAGCATGACCCGCTGCTTATCTGCCTTACTATATTCATATTAATCCCATCTTTTGTAACTTAACTAATAAGTCCCTATGTGGAACTGTGTCAAATGTCTTGCTGAAATCTAAGTAAATTAGGTCCAACACATTCCCCTTATCCAAAAAAATCTGTTATCCTCTTATAAAAAGATGATCAGGTTGGTCTGGCATGATCTTTTGTAAAGCTATGTTGTATTTTATCCCACTTACTGTTACACTCAATATCCTTGGGAGTCTTAAATTGACCTAATTTAGTCCAGGTCCACACCAGTCTTTCATTAAGTCGACATTCTCTATGACACAGTTATCCCTACAAGAATGGGATTTTAAGTAGCCTAGAGAAGTCAGGAACCTGGTTTCACAAAGAAAAGATATCCCTTAATCCACCTTGAAAATGAAGGATTACAGGCATAGACATCTTTCTGCTCACTATAAAACACAATAACTTTATTTTTCTAAGAGCCACAGTCATGCGGATGAAATTGAGTATATACAACTCTAAAACTTGTGTAAGAAATCACATGTCTTGAGATAGAAATCAGGCAAAGAGATACATTGACTGTTAAGAAAAAACAAAAACCGCTTTGGTCAAATAATCTAAAGATAAATTAAAATGTATTATTCCTATATGTAATGATGAAGTCAATATGCATAGTAACCTAAACATCAAATACATTTCCTTAACCCTTACTGAAATCCCAGTTTAACTACTACAGAGACAAGATTCCTAATGAAGTGGATCTAGTTAGTTCAAGAAATGTCAAAATACTGTAACTGATCTAACAACATTTAAATTCCACTGCTGTACAAGTATCTTTAGAAGCCATTGCAAAGAATATTCCTTAATGAGGCTGTAACATAAAAGTTAACCCACTGAAAAACCTGTCATTGTTTCTCCTATTTAAGATGTAACATACATTTGTAATTTGAATAAGTATATTTGATATTTATAAAAAATGCAATAATAATAATAAACTCAGTGATTTCCATCTGTAGTTCACTTAACAACCATAAAATGAAGAGAACAAGATCCTCTGCTGGTATACATTCACTTCACCAGCTGAAGATGTGGCTTTTTAACTTCTCAGTTCCCTAGGCTATGTCTACACTTGCAACTTAGGTCAATTTAACGACACTTAAGTTGACCTACACAAAGCTGCGTCCATACCAGGCACTTAGTAAGTCGACTTAAGTGCTTCCTTAAGTCGACTTAATAACTACCACTCTTTAGGTCAACAATGCTAAGTAGATTTTTTAAGTCAACTTAAAGTCAGCGTGGATGCCCTACGTCGACCCAAGGCCCTAAGTCGACCTAATTGGCCTCCAGGCCAGGGGATGGGCTGGGGAGAAGGGAGCCAAGGCTCAGGGGAGATGGGTTTCCAGCTCCCTCATAGCAGAGGAGTCCCAGCCTCAAGGGAACCCCGGTGGCCCTGGGGATCCAGCCGCAGGGAAACCCCCGTGGCCCTGGGGCTCCAGCTGTGCAGGGTTGCTGGCTCCCTCACAGCGGAAGAGCCCCAGGTGCAGGGGACTCCCTGTGGCCTTGGGGCTACAGCCGTGTAGGGTTGCTGGCAGAAGAGCCGCAATGCAGTGGGGGTTTCCCCGCGGCTGGAGCCCCAGGGTCATGGGGGTTCCTTCGCAGCTGGGACTCTTCTGCCACGTGGAAGCCGGCAGCCCCACATGACTGGAGCCCCAGTGCGGTGGAAATTCCCCCGTGGCTGGGGTTCCTCTGCCACAAGGAAGCCGGCAACCCATCTCCCAGCTGCGGCTCTCCTCCGTTGACCCAGCACTTGCCAGTGTGGATGTAGGCAGTCGACTGGAGTGTTCTGTATAGACACTCTATAAATTGGCTTAACAATGTCGTCCTTAAGTTGACCTTTTTACATTGATTTAAGAGAGTTGGCTTAGCTAAACAAGTGTAGACATAGCCCTAAGGTGCGTGTACACTGGCACCTTAGGTCGACCTAAGGACGCGTACATCGACCTACAGAACTCTGCATCCACAACCTAATAAGTGTAGATGCACCCAGAATCTTAGTTTAATGCTGAAGTCTCTTAAGTGAGCCTTCTTCACAGGGCAGAATTTCCATTCAGTCTGTAAAGCTAAGGAGCTTAGGAATATGTAAAGAGTAGGGAACAAGTAATGACAAGTAATCATTTTAATATTCAGCCCTTGCCTGTGCTATTTTCAATTCACTTCTCATATCTGTGCTAACCCTTAATGATAATGAATGCTTTATATGGACATTGAGAATGACATATTGTCCTGCTGTTGTTATTTAAAGAGAACAGAAGTATCAACTACCCATACTTTTCGGGTTATCTCTAGTAGCACTGCTGCTGAAGCACAGAACATGCGATAAGATTCCGATTTTTCTTCAGGTCAGTGTTTATCTTTAGTTCAGTGTTAACTGCTAAATACATACATTTATTTTTTGACACTGCTTTGAAACAGAATTTAATTCTAAATGTGATACTGAACATTTATCTATGGTACAGAAGATATTAACTCTTTTTCATGCTCTCTGTTTCATTACAAAACAGCTAGTATTGCACTTCTGTCACTAATCATCATGATAGGCTATTGGCAAGCATTGGATTACAGCTACAATATCTTTCCCTAAATAGATAAACTAATTCCACTCCACTATTTCAAACTTTTGACGGTGTGGTAAAGAGCTTTAATACTCAGAGATAAAATTATCACCTCCTGTGTTCTAAGTAGAGGGTGGGGGGAGAATTATACCAAAACTTTACATGGATCTTACCATATATTTTAGAGCCTCCCTTAAAATTATCTTCTAGAGAAGGAAATACTCTCCATAAATGAAAGAAAGCATGGACGCTTTACAAGACCCTGAGGTATTTTGGAGGGATTACTATACAACTAACTAATCCAGCATGTGTGGTTTCATAAGTAGTTTATGAAGCTCATATTCCATATAATTGCCTCACTTCCCAGTTGAGTATGCTTCTAAATTTCCATTCTTATAAGAGAAAAGATTAATTCAGAACCCGGCCTGAGCTACCCATCTGAGCATTGGATAAATGTATGGGATGAAGAAATCAGCCCCCACAGAAGCTCTAATGACTAAGTAATTGCTCTGCTGATTTTATGGTAGCCCAGAGGCCAAAATATTCCCTTTCTCATTGTGGGGGTGAATGGGAAGATCTTCAAAGCAGCAAATCTTCCATCCCCATATTCATCCATTTTCTACTGTGCAAAAAGCCACAGAGGACCCCTCACAATTGGTGTACGGAGCAGGGCCAACTCCTTTATGGCAGGAATCAGCCTTGTTTGTGGAAGAAGAGGCAGGATTTCCATTACTGAACATGAAAGGAAGGGCCTCATCTCTGGGTTGTGTGGTTCATTTTTGTGTCTATGGTACTTACTATGGCCTGTGCAGATTATACCTTTCTGAAATGTAAACTACTTGACATCAGCAGGAAAGGATTTCCAATAAGGGGTCTTGGGGCTCTAGGGGAACCTAAACAGCATTGTATTACTACAGAGGTGAATAGTGCCTATGTCCAGAGGCTTTCACAATTTGGGGGCTCTATATGAGTGCTGGAATTCTGGACATAACCCCTCCTGTTCTTCTTCCCCTTGAAGCCCCATTCCTCAAACAGGCTAGAAGCCAAAGCTCGGGGTTTAAGCATATTTCCCCCCACCCAGAGCTGGCTGACTCAGACACTCCAGACTCTCTCCCCTTCCGGTGCCAAGCCAGATTCTTTCTCTCTCATTGCTGCCTCCCCACTCCTCCGCATAAAACATGAAGGATAGCTCTAGGACACTGAAAATTATGTGCCTACAGATGTGTAAACCCAGCCCTGGACATCAGCAAAATAAAAAAAGAACTCAGGATTTGTGATATCAGAAATGTGACGTGCAAAAGCCTTAAGTGCAAAGTCTGATGAAAATTTGTGCATATATGCACACACAGACACAAATTAGAAAAGTTCCTCTGAAGTTCTGATCTGCTTGAGTGTTAATAGGTGTGAATGTTTATTATAGAGTGGGAAACATCAGTTAAGTTTAAAAAAATAAAGTACTTAAATAACCATTTTTCAAACCGGATACTTGTCCCGTAGCAGAACAAGGCAGTAATTTTAATGGATGTCATAGAAGAACTGAAAGAGAGACAATATGATCAGAGGGAGGAATTTCCATGCCTTTGTCTTTTCTTTATTTTTTTCAAGTTTTCTTCTGTTTTCCCTCTCCACTTTCTCTTCGTGAAATCTGTTACCACTTATTTCATCCTCTGACTTTCACATCTCCCCCACATATTCTCTCTGCTAAAATTATTCATTCTACAGTTTCCCATCTCATTCTTTTCTCATATTCCTTCCTTTTGTTCCTCCTTCCTTGTGTTTCTCCTGCACGGATCAGTGTACAGGAAGTAATTGCAGTATTACAAACGCCAAGAGTTGAAAATGCCATGAGCCAGACTCCCCAGACATCAAGTTTTTTTAAAAATAATTAATTATTGTCTGTCTGACTTTGTGATTTTATTTAATTTCCTCTTCTCACAGATTATGTATACATGGCAATTCAAAATGCTGGTTTATAGTCAGAAATATAACTTTGGTCTCTGCACCAGTTAATTTTGTGCCCCTCAGCCCTCACATTGTCCTCAGACCCAAATCAATTCCCATTGACCCTGCTGCACAACAATTCTGCATTCCCTTTCTTGATAACTCACCATTCTCACATCTGTCCCTTATTAGCCTCCTGCAGCTCTAGAGTTCTTTCTTCACCGCCTTCCAGACCCGAGACCACAGCTCCAGAGGGTACTCTTTCCAGGCCTGGTATCAGAAGAATAGATAGAAGGAGGGAAAAGCAGACCTACTGTTCACAAGACAGGAGGGGGAAGGATGGAGCAAAGCAGTCATGATGCTTGTGCTCTTTCAGTTCCTCATCTCACTCTTGTAAAAATGTTGTTGATTGGTCCTTTCTCCTTTTCCCCTATACAAGAGTTTCTTTTTGCTTCTGATGGGAGGTGGGAAAAGAGTTCTGCCTGCAAAGCTGTGAATGGCTGCTCTGCCTCAGATGCAGGAAAGTGGTGAAGATACTCAAAATTGGTTTTTCCCAGCAGTTCAAAAAAGTTAAGGTTGGAGTTTCTCACTTCATCATTTCACTAGCTCCAGCACACGTCAAAATCATAATACTTTTGATCAGTTCACCAGTTGACAATATTGTGAGCAGAAGCACTGACTCTGGGCACCTGTAAGGGTTAATGGTTGCCTACAAATGATGGTAGTGCACCTGAACTGCTTGTAGGCTTGGCATTAGCGACTATGCTCAAAGTTGCAGACTTCACATTTGACCAAGTGTGGGAGGGCTGATTTAAAGGGATTGTTCACAGAAAGGTCTCCTGGAAAGCAGAATGGCAACATGCTTGAGGATGTTCTCTGTGGTGTAAGTTCCTATGGTGCTTATTCGAGGTCAGATTGCATTGGATCTAATGCATTTGTATGCAGATTTGGGGGGACGGGCTCTTAAGTATCCCAACTTGAATACACAAAATCCAAAACATTCTTTTTTCAAATGGTAGGTACAGCAGAATGTTTGTGCTACATTTTCACATCTTTAGTATGTTCCACTTTCATTTCTATTCATAACCATGTTTCAATTTATATTCTGATTTATCAAATATGAGTTTTTTGTTTACAAGAAGGGTTATGTATAAATTGCAAGAAGAGCCTACTGCTAAATGCCTGCCATCTGCTAACAAGTTGGCTTTTAATTTAAGATCAAACTCTAACGTTAGGTTACATATTCCCTTTCAGCAATCTGGAGTTTAGATTAAAGTTTATATGATGTAGCTTTAAGCATTGAATGTTCTTCAGTTAAGAAGGTTACGCTGAAAATAGCAGCATAGGGATTTTGTATGTTTTAAAGCTTTAATTTATTTTATTGTTTAGCTATAGAAGGAGCAAAATGCAATTATTACATGACACATGCTGCACTGATTTCATCTATATCCGAGATTGAATTCTCTGCTGAATAAATTCAGCTTTCCTCCAGTTATCAACATTATTTGTCCCTAAAACAGAGACCTTTCTTAATTCAGCAGTCAGCAGTACTGTGAAAATATTGATCTGCAATCAACTGCTGACAAAGTGATTTTTTTAAGCTGTATATTTACTGAAGTGCAAACACAGCAGTACAAAAAGCATATATGAGAATGCTTTCTACCACACACAAAATTCATTGCGAACACTTTGTCTAAATAACATTCTCCGATTTACCCTAACTCTGATTTCCACAGCAAGCAGCACATAGAGTAGATTGTTTTCCTTCACTAAACTAATTGTAATTTCCCTATAGGCATGCATAGTAGGACGCGATCTGCTCCTGCACCTTAACACCATAGAAATGGACACAGACTCTGCTGGGAGCATGCTCAGTATGACATTTATTTGAGTTCCCACCAGCAGCACCTTCACAGTTTGTGTAACAGTACTATTCACAATGTCCCCAATATTGGTTTGCCCTGTCCTCGGGACCTCAGAGTAGCAGAGGTCTCCATTCTCTGCATCTTCTGTAAGCTTGGTCTTAGCTAGCCTTGGTCCTCACTCCCTTGGCACCTCCTTCCTGAACTTCTTTAATGGTCTTTAGATGGGCTACTTGGCTTGTTAGTTTACCTGAATCAGTCTGATTATTAATTCCCTTTAATTATCACAGTCAGTTTTCTCCAGAAATAATAGGTATCAGAGTGTAGGCTCACCCGTTAACTCCCTGCATTCTGCCACAGAATGGTAAACAGATAAATAAATCTGAAATTTCTCTGAAAAGTTGTTCACACTGGGAAGAATCCTTCACAGACAGATGCTCTTTTTACTAGAGAATCTCAATTTTCAGAAACACTTCTTCAAGCCTTCTGATCATTTAAATTCAGAGGACCAGCCAAGTTGCATGTCATCAACAAGTTGTTACACTTCATTTGAAATATTACATTATTATGGGCCACATTGAGTGACAATGTATGTAGCCACAACTGCAACTGAAATTAATAGATACTGTGCCTGCTGATGCTAAAGTTGAAATAAAAATTGATCTTAAATAGAGCTGGGTAAATCACTGTTGGAAAACTCATATTGAAGACAATAGGAACTAAACCAAAAGGGTTCTGTTAGAAGTAAGTGTAAAAATGTCCCAACTTTAATAGAGAAAACAGTACCATTACTTTGATTGAATACACACAGAAAAGGGTATTCATGCTTAAATAAGGACATCAGTATTGTTGCAGAGAATTTCATTTTGCAGAACTGTTGTCTTCAGGAGATTTTCAAAGGCACAGATGGCAGATAGATCTGAACTCTCATTGAAAGTCAATGGGAGTTAGGCACCTAGGGTATGTCTACACTAGCAATTTAGGTCGACTTAAGGAGGCTTAAATCGACCTATACTCCCTGTGTACACCAGAGTTTCATTAAGTCAACTTAAGAAATTTCTTAAGTCAACTTAATGAAAGCTTAAGTCAACTTAATAAGAACCACCCATTAGGTCGACTTAAGCCTTAAGTTGACTCCTTCAGTTGACTTAAGGATGATGTGGACATGGAGTAACCCTTAAGTCGACTTTACTAAGTTGACTTAAGGGCGGTTATGTCGACTTAACAAAGTGGACTAAGTTGACTTAAAGTTAACTTTAAGTCAACTTAGTCCACACTTTGTTAAGTCAACTTAAAGTCGACCTTGTTAAGTTGACTTAACAACGTCGACCTAACTTTTTCTAGTGTAGACATAGCCCTAGTTACTAGACGTGCCCGTGAAAATCTACCTGTTTAAATGCCTTTGACTATTTATCATGGGTGTGTCTACACTGGCAAGTTAGGTCAACTTAAGGATGCTTAAGTCGACCTAAACAAAGCTGCGTCCACACCGGGCTTTTCTTAAGTCGACTTAAGCATTTCCTTAAGTCGACTTAAGGAAAGCTTAAGTGGACTTAACACCTCCTTTTAGGTTGACTTAAGCCTTAAGTCGACTTCTTAAGTCGACTTAAGGCCAGTGTAGACGGCGTTTAATATTAAGTCAACTTTATTAAGTCGACTTAAAGCCAATATAACAGCTATGTCTGCTGTTAAGTCAACTTAACAAAGTCGACTTAAAATGTAGTCAATTTGTGAAGTCGACTTAACAAGGTCAAGTTTAAGTCGACTTAAAGTTGACCTTGTTAAGCTGACTTAACAAAGTGGACAACTTTGTAAGTGCAGACATAGCCCGTGTGTAGTTATGAGTTTCATATTATTGACTCTGCATGGGTGAGGGTGGAGATGGGAGAGTGGAAGAGGGATAGAAGCTAAAAAAAGTGAAGTAAGCTTAACTTAGTTGCTAACAAGACCACTCTAATAATGTGGATCCAAGATAGAGTCCTTTCAGTTCTGCTATCCGTCCAGTGCCTTTCCACAATTCCATTAGTCCAGCTCAGTTCAACACTAAGAATTAAAGGCTATGTCTATACTAGCAATTTAGGTTGACTTAAGGATGCTTAAGTCGACTTAAATTATTCCATGTCCACAATGAACTTTAATTAAGTTGACTTAAGAAATTCCTTAAGTTGACTTAATGAAAGTTTAAGTCGACTTAATAACTACCACTTTTTAGGTTGACTTAAGCCTTAAGTTGACTTCTTAAATTGACTTAAGGACAGTGTGGAGGGGGACTAGTTCTTAAGTCAACTTTATTAAGTCGACTTAATGCCATTGTGGACTGCTATGTCCAACATTAAGTCGACTTAAGGGTAGTCACTCTGCTAAGTCGACTTAATAAGGTCGACTACGTTGACTTAAAGTCAACCTTATTAAGTGGACTTAACAAAGTCGACTTAACTTTTCCTAGTGTAGACATAGCCAAAGGATATATTCCAAAAGTCTTTGTATCATGCATGAGTGAGGCATTGTGGACCCAGCAACTCTAATGTTATTTTGGAGCATGATTTGGCTAACTCAAGAGTAATAACTCAAGTGCAGATAATTAAAGCTAACTCTCCAGTGAAGACATGTCCAAAGGGAATGGGGAGGGCAAAATCTTGCTCCCACTGCTCTGATGAGCATTTCTGGCAGGACAAGAAGAGGGATTATGCCATATACATGAAAAAGGAACTCCAAGGGAGCTTAAGCTCACATGATTTAGTTGGAGTTTGTTGTGCTTTGAGCAAGAGGTTGGACTAGATAACATCCTGAGGTCTCTAATGACTTCAAGTTTCTTATAACCTTACAATCTTCTATGATTCTAAACCAAATTTCTGCCTCTTGATGATTGTGCAGCTCTGCACCACCATCATCCAACTGAAGTTGTGATTTACAGATAAGACTCTTTGTATTGCTCAATGACTTGAACATTTACTTTACCTCCTTCAGTATAATTAAGTTTTGCTGATAGATAGTTAACAAAGAGCTTTAGTGCAAGTTCAAAGGGGTCTCATGCTAGCTTAATAGAGTTTAAACATTAGCTAAGCTTATTAATTTACAGTAGTTCAAGATTTCATGAGGGTGGCATAAAACTGAAAACTACTGAAGTCCATTCTACCAGACTAGGACAGTAGGCTGGCCTAGTTATGAACAGAATCTAATTTTAAAAGTGGGAAAGAGCTAACTACAATAATGTGGGAAACTGATTGTAAAACAATGAATAATAAATTATCTTATTATGAAATATTTAAATCGTACTCTAGGAAATTAATAAAAACTTGAACATAATGAATATATGCTTCAACTGCAAGTCACCATAAATTGGTCTCTATGTTTTAAATAGCCTTGATTAGTCATTTTACTGTTCTTTATTATATTAAAATGTCAAGAGTGAATACCACCGTTCACAGTTAGTGGAAATAAAATCATTTAATCAAGTGAACATCTAATTTTTTTTTCTGACCTTGAAGATATTTTAAAATAATCCCATTCTTTTACCTTACAGAAACTTAAAGGCTGACACAAACTATTGGATTCAGTACAAAGAAAACTGATGCTCTGATCTTACAAGAGAACTAGTAACTAAATCCTCACCATTTTCTTCTGCCATAATCTTAAACTTCCAGACAATAAGCAGCAGTGAATGTCCATGGGGAACTGGTTCAGTTTCCCTTCTGATACACATTCTTAACCTTTGTGTCCATTGTTGACAATAAGGTGCAAGATCAACCACATTTTCTTACAAAGATGTTTCAATATAAACATTCACATTAAATTGGGGCAATAAGTGGAAAATTACGCAAGGTAAGTCTGCACTACAATCTGAAGTATGATTGAAGCTTGGGTAGACATATCTGTGCTGGCATTATCTATACTAGCACAGCTAAAATAACCATATAGATTAAGCAAGAGGGACTGCAGCCCAGGCTGCACAAGGATGTTGGAGATCTGCTCTCCTTGCTAGCCTGTGCTGAAGTTCCTGCCTTCACATTTACACTGACATTATTCTCTGTGCTAACATGGATAGAGCTATCATGGATATAACTACCAGAGCTGTAGTCAAACCTCACCTATCAGTGTTGTCCTATCGTTAGTAACTCTGTTTAAGAATGGAGATAGTAGTTCTTCCTTACTTCAAAGGAATATTGTGATGTAAAGCAGTGGTTTTCAAACCAATCACAGACCCTCAGTTACTGGGTTGTGGAGCCCCCTGCTGCTGCCACTGAAACTTGGAATGCATTGCTAAAAGATGTAATTGTTGGATCACAGGCATAAATGATTTTTTTTTTCTATTAGGTTCCAAGAAAAAAAGTTTGAAAACCACTGATGTAAAGGGACTCAGACATTATAATGATAGGGCCTAAGTACCTAAGGTACATAATTTAAAAAAATAGTTTCCACCTACATCTATGAGTAAAACCATGCCTTTCTCCTGCAGACAAAGAAAAATGCAGGACAAGATGCTGGATAATCACTGGTGAAAAGAAACAACAACAACAAAGTCAGGGCAGGGGTATAACATTCCAAGGGTTAAAGAGGCTAAATCAACAGGATAAAGAGCACTCTCCAATACCCCTGAAGTCCATCCCCATGCTCAACATGTCATCAGATCAGGCATACTGCTCTTACTGAGGGACCATCCCAATGGAAGTTCAAGACCAGGCTCTTATAGGTCCAATCTTCCTACTGAAAATAGGATTTCCACAGATCTATTTGTTTTGAGTGCAAATGAGACCAATTTTGAGGACAGGCCACTACCACTCATTGGGCTATTCTATATGAGACAACACACTATGTGGGAGTGAGATTGAATATGGAAAAAAAATGAATTTGCAACATTTTCACTAAACAGTCACAAAAATGCACCACAAGACACATTTTCTATATATAGTAAAACTTGTCACCTTTCTTGATATGAAAAATAAAAGATAAAACCAGCTTTTAAATTATAATGTAAATTAAATTGGACACAATACAGTTGAATATATTGTATGGTAATATCAATAAATAAATTTCATTTTGTGTGCCATTTACACTTGCATTGAGTAATGTGCAATAGTAAAAACTATAAAATAATTTTAAAAGTGTACAACTGATAAAGCATATAAAGCTAAAACTCACATAAATTATGAAAACTAAATTGCTCTGCCAAAATGTTTTTGGAGAAAGAGGACTTTACATCTCTTAAAATGCATCACCATGAAAGATTGTCAGACTTACTCATGAGAGAGCAGTGAGGATATCTATAGTCAACTGATGATAAAATCCTCATCCTTTTGTTTAAAAACCATCTACTGATATAACCTCCTTTTCACTTCATGGTTTAAAATATTGCCTTCTTGCATTTGGCAGCATACTGAAGGGCAGTATCTGACAGTTCTTAGGGGAAATGGAACAAATTGGTTATTTATTAGATGTAAGAGTAAGAGCTCTGCTGGTTTTCCGACAGATTGATACTGGGTTAATTCTAATAGTTATCCATCCCAATGGATCTTCAGTGCTTGAGAAAATTGTAAGAGTTATAGATTTCTCCTGTAGAGCTACCCTCAGTTCAAACATCCAAAATCCAGCCACTTTTAACTGACATTGTAAATTCCATAAACCAGAGTTATGGATGTAGTGTTTAAGAACTTTTTTAAAAGGTAGATATGATCTTTTATTGTTTCTTTTTAAAAAAAAATCCATTAAAACAAATTAGATGGAAAAATCCTAATATATTTGCATGATATTGCACTTCAAAACTATGGAAACCTTTTTCTTGAAACTTGTTTTAATTTTTAAGTCTCAGTGAAAACCATAAGCATCCTAATGGCCCCATGAGACTCAGATGCCAAATAAAGAAGTGAGACATTAGGAAGTTTAACTCAAAGTTTTGCTGGATTTATTGCCTTGGAGTATGGGATTCATTTCTCGTGCAAGAGGCCAGTGGTTTAACCTCCTAAACCTGAGGATTTTAGAAAAGCAGCAAGAGATAAAACATCCTCCTTGGGGTTTCTTATCTCTGCAACAAGGACCTTCCCTATCCCTGGTTCTCTATATACCTGGACAGCATGCCTGTTGTATTTACCTGAAATCTGGCTGTGAAATGGAATCCTTTTGAGACTCATGGCATGGAGGGGGAGATAGTTTTCAGTAAATTGTACAACTTGGGTTTGGGAGAGAGTATAGAACATGGACGAAAAAATCCCATGCACTGCTACAGGCTGGGGACCAATCGGCTAAGTAGCAGCGCTGTAGAAAAGGACCTGGAGGTTATGGTGGATGGGAAGATGAATATGAGCCAACAGTGTGCCCTTGTTGCCAAAAAGGCCAATGGCATATTAGGCTGCATCAGTAGGAGTATTGCCAGCAGATCGAGAGATGTGATAATTCCCCTCTATTCGACACTGGTCAGGCCTCATCTGGAATACTGTATCCAGTTTTGGGATCCCCACTACAGAAAGGATGTGGACAAATTAGAAAGAGTCCAGTGGAGGGCAACAAAAATGATTAGGGGGCTGGGGCACATGACTTATGAGGAGAGACTGAAGGAACTAGGCTTATTTAGTCTACAGAAGAGAAGACTGAGGGGAGATTTGATAGCAACCTTCAACTACTTGAAGGGATGCTCCAAAGAAGAGGGAGCTAGGCTGTTCTCAATGGTAACAGAGGACAGAACAAGGAGCAATGGTTTCAAATTACAGCTGGGAAGGTCAAGGTTGGATATTAGGAAAAACTTTCTCACTAGGAGGGTGGTGAAGCATTGGAATGGGCTACCTAGGGAGGTGGTAGAATTTCCATCTTTGGAGATTTTTAAGTCCCGGTTAGACAAAACCCTGGCTGGGGTGATTTAGTGGGAGTGGTCCTGCTTTTTAGCAGGGGGTTGGACTAGATGACCTCGTGAGGTCCCTTCCAACCCTATTATTCTATGATTCTATGGAGACTTCCAGTCTCCCAACTCTCTGAGTCTCCCAACTTTCTGCTGCGTTCTCAACCTGCTGTATCAGAACCTTCCATAGTGCTGTAGACACAGCAATTCTCTCCATGGATTCCCCCTCCATCCAGTCAGGATGCATGCCTAAAAGCACCAGTTTGAAAACAAAGGCACAAATGCACATTTAATTTTCATGAAAAAAAATCTGTTTTCTTAAAACAATGAAGAAAACACATTTTCTTATAAATTTCAGTAACTGAAAACTGATTTTTAATTGTTTTAAACTTAAAAATTCCAGGGTTTTGTACAGTGGCATTGCTGGTGCAGGGCACATGGGGCATGTGCCCCGGATCCCCGAGCCAGTTCCACCAGGGATCCAGGACCCGCCCGCCAGTGGCCACCCCATCCAGTCTCGATCAGGGGGGCCGGGGACCTGGGGCCTGGCCACCACTTACTGGCAGGAAGATCCAGCCCAGGGTGCCACCCACTGGCAGCAGAATCTGGCCCCGGGGCCCCAGCCAAGGACCCGGGGCCCATTCACCACCAGCTGGAGACAGGATCTGGCCCCATGATTCTGGCACAGCTGGAAAGAGCCCGATCCAGCCCCAACCCTGGCCGAGGACTTGGGGCCAACAACAGCAGCCAGATTGGGCCTCGAGGGCTGGATCGGCCAGGTTTTGGTTCATGAAAAGGTTCCTGAACCTTTTCTTAGGGCAGCAACTTCCCTGGTTTTGTAGCCAAAAAAGAAGGGGAAAAAATGAAGACAATTCAAAGAACGTTTTCAATGAAAACAAAATATTGTGTCAAAATTCACTCTGGAAAACAAAATTATACCTCACCAGCTCTAATCAGAGACTTTGGACAAAGAAACTTAGATGTGTCAGACACAGATATTCCAACAAGGTTGAGATGAGAGAAAATTAAAATATTAAATTTGAACTTTGCACCCAACCAATCTTTATGGCAGCTTTACTTTTCTCGGAATGATGCCTTGGGGTGTAATAATCTATGCAACCCAGAAAGGAAAAGACTGAAAATTTTCTAAATTTTCCTAATCAGATTTATGTTAGCTTTCCTTAAACTATGGTTTCTTTAGTCCCTCCTACTGTTAAAAGGAGTTATGAACACCCAAACAGAAAACAAAAAAACAGTACCATGTGATTTATGTCACTAATCCTATACAGCTCAGATTTCACATATAAAATCTGAGATACCTTTTTATAATCTATCTAGAGTGATCATTTCTTTTTTTTAAAAAAAGGGAAGTAAACTGGAAATACAAATACATTTAAAAACATTGTCATGTACCTATGGATGTCCTGGTCCTAGTCCAGCAAAACACTTGTGCACATGCTTATCTTTCAGTCTGAGTAGTACCCCTGAAATCAATGTGTTTAAATTAAGCCCACATCAGCATACTTTACTAGATTTAGGAATCTGTGAACAGCTGAACAGACTAAATATGTTAAGTTACTTGCTATGAGTTATTCAATGAATGCTGTTTATTGGTTACCTGTATGAAACTAGCTTGTATGAGGCATCACCCAGAAAGACAACTATCCCAACCAAGATTGCTTCTCGCTGGTATGGAAGATATTTTATCTGCCAAAACAGGGTCAGATAATAAAGTGCCAATCAGAGACTTAAATAAACCAAGAATCAAAATTGGTTACCTCTACAGCTAATGTATTACCATTCTATAACAAGCAGTCCACTGGTTTTGTAATCACTCTCAGATTCTATCTCCAAGACTGATGTTACATTCTTTTCAGATGCAGAAGTACTTTTAGTAACAAAATAGAACACAAACATCAACATCTTGCCATAAATCACATCTTGGCCAACTCTATTTTGGCACATTTGGTGTTAGGAAAGCCCTATTTAAAAAAAGGGAGACACAAAATAGCCAAACTGCAAACAGAAAACACACTGTACTTAGCAGCATTAACTCTCAGGAAAAGCTAAGTGTCTGAATATATCTACACATGGTACCTCTCTATCAGATATTAACAGCTTGACTGTACAACAGAAAGTCATTCTGTGCCTTCCCAGTACACATTGTCATTTTGTTAGTTTGATGCATTATGAGAAAATAGTTAGACTTATATTGCCAAGCTAATCTTAGCTAAAGCTGATTTCTTTCTTTCTTTCTTTCTTTCTTTCTTTCTTTCTTTCTTTCTTTCTTTCTTTTAATTCCTATCAATATAGCAACTGTTCTGTAATAAGATTTTTTTTTTTTTTTGGTTTGAGTGATTCTGTTCTATCCCAAGGACAAGATTCACCTCCATGCTCCTTACAAATGAATAAGGCAGGTCCTTGTTTACCAATTTGGTAGGAAAAAAACTACCAATCTTGCTTTACAATTTATGTTATGGTGTAAAACCACCAAAATAATAAAATCAAGCAGCTGGGTTGCTTTTTTTGTTTTGTTTTGTTTTTGTTTGTTTGTTTGTTTTTTTAACTCTTAATTTATGTCTCTTGATGAAAGGATAATTTGACAGAGCATTTAGAAAGGCAGTAACAGTTGATCACTTCTAGATACCATTTAACCTGTTCATATTTTGTCTTTGGCTACAGTTCATAGCTACTTTCTCTAATATTTGTGCTAGAGCAGAATAAATGTCCCCTCAGGAAAAAAACAAAAACAAAAAATCCTTTACAATTTTCTATGACAAATATTGTTTTCCATAAAAACTCATTCCATCCCCAGAACCACAATCAGAACAGAAATTAAGAAACCCAAAAGCAGAATCAGGTCAGTTTGAAATATGGATTTAGAAGAAATGAAAGACTGTATTACTACACTGAGAAATTCATTTTAAATTTGTAGACAACTAAACCCTGTCACTGGAGGGATGGAGAATATTTAAATATGCTTTAAGTTAGACAATGCTATTTTTTCAAATACAGAAAGAAAACAAAAGGAGGTAATTAAAAATGAAGACAGCATTGCATGGCTGGGGAGCAACTGACTGTTATATGATCAACAACATAAAATAAAATAAAATAAAATAAAATAAAATAAAATAAAATAAAAAGACAGAAAAATCAAATTAGATCTGAAACAAACAACTTCAATTAGTACCAAAGAATGGTGGCATAGTTAAAAACATTTAGTGAAAGAATTAGATGATAAACAATACACATAATTTGATGCTAACATTATTATCCAAATGTAATATATCATTACCGAAATAGGAAGTTACAGCAACACTATCACCCCACAAACTAACTAGAACAGGAGGAAAATGACCTTACAAACATTGTACTTCTTCACAAAATGTAGTCCAATTTATGCAATAGCAATTTTAGCTCAGTCCTAGAAATATTGGTGAACAAAACAGGAATGCCTTTTTACTTGAAGTGTGCCTGAACTACAAAGTCTGAGAGTTAGATAAAGGGGCTCAGAATTAACATTCTGATATCAACCCATTTTACTTTTTTCTTTAATGTGTGGGAAGTGTTAACAAATTTCACTTGGCTGTATAGGGCGACTGTGATTTGGGAGTCTTGTTACAAACTTGAAAATAAAGCCATAGTCACAGAAAGCATTTGTTGAGACTGCGAACCTTTCAAGCTACCCTGAAGAATTTTAAGTAAATTGTAGGCAAGCATGGTTTTATGTAACAATAATTTACTGTAAACAAGTTCGACTTCTTTCACTATGAAAATAAGTCAGACCTGACAGTGTGCACTGATTTTCACTTTGTGAATGTGGGTTCATTCATGTTCAGGTGTGACACAATGCACCCCATTATGGTGTTATTGTTTATCATTCTCATTCACCTTTATAGTGAAACTGTGTATTACTTAATGGATGCGTCATATAAACCATTTCTGGAGTGTTCATGACACGCTGAATATTGTTTTTATAGTATTTCATTTCTTGCAATGTCATATGTGTGGGTATGAATCTTTGCTATGTAATATTCCTAAATAAGTTTCACACATATTTAAACGAGTTCTAAGTGAACACTAAAAAGAACAGAGTAAGAGTTCAGCCTCCATAAAGATATGCATAAAACAATCTAGCTCTTCCAAGAACAATGGACTGGCTTCAGCATCTGTTAAGGTGTTTCTCAGTTGACTCAAGTGGAGGAAGTCAAGAGTGGCAAGGTAAACTGTTAAAGGAAGAGGTATTTTGGTCCCTTGAACTCTCTCTTGCATTCCATTTACAAGACAACATCAAGCAATGGATAGATTGAGAGAGCGCCTGGCTGAGGAGGAATCATTAGCAAGCCTGTGGTGAGCGTTAGTTACCTTTGAGAAGCTACTGGAACTGTTAGGCTTAGTTCAGAATGCAATTTGCCTTTTATTTATAATCCTCTGGTTTATAATCATTTAAATTCTTTCTGTACTTAATAAACTTATTTGTTTTAGCTAAAGCAGAGTGTGTGTGTGTGTGTGTGTGTGTGTGTGTGTGTGTGTGTGTGTGTGTAGATTTATTTAGAATACAGAGCTGGTGCATATCAATTTATTTGATAAATTGACTAACTAATGAGCTTGTAGAATCCAGTGGACAGCATTGAATTCTGCAAAATGGCAGTTCCTAGGGTTGCTTCTGGGTCTGGGAATAGTGACTGGGGTTACCTCACTGCAAAATTCCAGGACTGACTGGCGAGAAGCATTCATTAACTAATTCAGGGACTGCTTGCTTGCAGGAGGCTGTGTGTGGCCTGACACAGTAGTGGGGATCACACAGCGGGGCAAATTCAAGATGGGCCAAGGAGTAAGGGGATTGGGATGACACAGTGATATTCCAGAGCAGATTCCAGAGGAGAACATTACACCAGGTCTATTCATTTGTACCAATTCACAGTTCACAGTTTTTATTCATACTAGTCTTCATTGTGTAGAAAGTGGGTATAGTTAATGGGAATTAATATAAGTAGTTAAATAGTAAAAGTTAGTAGAATAGGCCCAAGCCTGAACCAATTTTCAAAGGCCTTAGCATGACAACTAACATGAACCAATGCCAAGAACTCAGACGTCACATAGCTGGCATCAGCAACCTTGGAAACTTACTATGTTGCAAAGAATACCTTGCACATAGCGTGTGAGAACCAATGGCTATGTTGCAAAGATTTGGCCCAGCACATAGCGTATGGGAATTGAGAGCAATGTTTCAAAAGTGTAGAAGCTTATGGAAACCGGGGGCAATGTTGTAAAGACGTGGGAACCTTTGTAAAAACAGGAGGGGCACGAGGGGCTAAAACTCTATAAATATTAGTCCCAGAGATAATCATATCAGACAGGTTTGGACAGATTCAAGACATCCCATGGCCTCGGCTACGATAGCAAGTGGGGTCTGTCCAGAGAAGCCAGAGAAAGGTCAGATCCTGGTCTTGAAGCTGACTGGACTGGCACGTAGGCCCGAGCTCATCAAAGAGAGGTCAGCACCTGATCCCCGAGGGTGGAGAAACTGACACGTTGGTAAAGAGTTCGGTGAGTATTAAGAATCAACGATAGGCCTCGGTGAACACTGGTTCAAAAGTAGCTACAGATATATGAGTTTATAAAACATAAGTAACTTTATACAGTAACAGAAGTTTTAGCACCCCGAGTCCTGGTGTAAGGACAGAAGTAGTTTAGCACCCTGGTCCCCGAGGGTACGGGGGGATAGGTATAAGGTTAGGGAACAAGTAGGTTAGCACCCCTGCCTGGGAGTACAGGTGAATAGATTGTAATCCCCTTTAAAGCTAGGGGTGAAAGATTGTAATCCCCTTTGAAGCTAGGGGTGATAGAGTGTAACCCCCTTTGAAGCTAGGGGCACTCATAGAATAATAAAAGTAGCTTTAGCAATTAAATATCCAATCATGCGCATTTTCTTTCATTTTTAAGGTCTGCTGCAGCACAACAGCATTATAGCATACCAGTAAAGTATTTAAGCTTGCAAGTATAACAGTTAAAAAAAAAGGAGTGCACTAATAAAAAGGAAAAAGTCTCGTGTACTCATGATGATTTGCAATAAACATCTCATGCTTCTAACTTTCCTGATTCCATTGTTATTTTCCCTGGTACTGATAATCCCTAGTTCCCCTCTACCCCTCTTGCTACTTCCTCTGTGGGAGCAGTATTTGGTTCCCTTGGTAATCACCTGGGTTATCGGCTGGATTGGTTCAACCCTCTATTATCTGGTTCTGGTTCCCCTGACTACTGATGTACCTGTCAGTGCCTCCTCCCTTCCATCAGATCAAGGCCGGGCTATTATCCCGGTGGACAAAGAACCTGTCGTCTGCCCGCACCCCTCGAAAAATAACACCCCGAGGGGGGACGTTAAACAGTATAGCGGTATACACATTGAAAACTTTTAGCAATTGCCCAGCTGCTACTGGTGGCAATAAGCAGACAGTAGCCATTTATTTCTATCTCGGAGCTATACATGGAGGCTGGAAATCATTTGCATCTAGTTCAAGAATAGTGACCTGAAAATAATTTTTGGGAAAAATGATGCAAAAAATTATGTATATTGAAGAAGTTTCAATACGTGCCACACTTGACATCTAACCTCCAGTTGTCAAGTCTGTCCTTCTGGATTATGTTTCTGGAAATCCTAATAGAGGCAGGTCTAAAGTTGCTATACACAAATCTGGACACAGTGATCCACACTCTGTGAAGTTAAACTACGTTACTGAAAATTGTTGTTTGTGTGAATAAAGCCACTGACTGAAAAAAGCACTATTTCATTTATAATGCAGCAACTTCACTTTTTAACAACATGGGCCTCTAACAGTACATCACCTCAGTGCTTTTCTTTCTGGGTTAACTCTCTATGGAACACAGAAGTCAATTAAAGGTCTTGTTTCTATTATTCAGAGCCATGCATGAAACTAGATTAGTTATCTGTGAAAAAAAATCTTCCTCTCAGTCATCACAGTTGTTTGTGACTGTAACATTACCCTCGGAAACTAAAGCCTGGCCTAAACTACATAGTTAAGTTAGAATGAGGCAGTTTATGTTGACTTAACTCTGTAAACATCTACAAGAAGGCCTGATCTACACTTACTGGGAAATTCAGTGGTAGTCGATAGAAGATACGGAAGCAATTTTTACCCATCAACTCTGCTTCAGCATTACAGATCCATTTCCAGAGTACAAAAATAGTGGCTGAAAGGCTGATTCTGTCTTGGGGTGCATATATCATATCATACACTATATAATGAAAGAGCTATTACACTATCTCAGGCTGCAGAAGAAGACAGCTGATCAGATAAAGCTGAAGGGGAAATGCCTGGTAACAAGTAGTGAGTTTGGAGAGAGAAAAGGATTAGGAAAGGGAGAATTATAGAGGAAAGAATTTCTACAGCTGAGTTGTTAAAGACTTTGGCTATTAATTCAAACTATTGAATAAGGTGATTTTTTTCCAAAAAAACATTTTATACAACAAAATATGTTAACTTTTTTTTTCAGTTGAATGGAAAATAAAATTAAAGCTCCCTTACGAACAAAACATTTTTGTCATTAGGTTAACTAGGTTGACTGAATTCTGCATCACAATTAGGTTGGCTCCCTGAAGAACTTTGGTGAAATTTTAACTCCAATGATAAAACATAAGGAAACCATTTTTTCTTAAATATAATTTCTACTTGTGTGTTCTATGATAATAGTCAAAGCTCTAATAATGTGCTGTTCAAAAGAAGCCAACATTAAAACAATAAGTCTACTTTATTCCAATAAACTCACAGATGTCCTCCTATTTGAGTTTGATTGACTGTTTCCAATTTTCATAGGGATCTCTGGACAATATTGCAATAAATATGATACACTACAGGCTAGCCACAGTAACATTTTCCTAGAAACTCATTTGCTACTCTTGGGGGAAAAATGGCTATTTAAGTAATGTGACTAGTCCCATTAGACATAGTGGAATTGCTCACATAACTACATGAAGCAAGATTCAGTCTCTTTCAACAAGTTCATTATCTCATGCTGAGAACTGGAAAGAGACATGCTAGTGACTACAGTTTCCAAAGACAGGCATAATGATTGATAGAAACCCTGTCCATTTTGGTTTATGTATGGAAATAAATGGGCTAGTCACATGCTTAATGCTAGGCTTGTGCTCAAGTGCTTTGCTGGGTCAAAGCACAAGGGCTCAGCATTTTGCAGGATTTAGTACAGTGTAATAGATAGTTTAGGTAAATTACTTAAGGTCAAATTTTAATGTTATGGTGCTGCTTCCACTTAAATCAATAACAAAAATCTCATTGGCTTCAATAAAAGATCAGGGTGTAAGTGAGCAGCAAAGACAGGAAGAAAACTCAGGAGTCAACATTACCTCCCACTCTTTCCCACCAAATATTTTCTCTGTAAGCAGATCAAAAGAGATCCATATACCGCACCATATACTATGCTCAAGGGACACACTTTAGATGGGATTTTCTAACTAAACCAGACACAGGGCTCACGTTCAGATTTGGGATAAATATGTATGCAGCATGTACTAGGTGTGAAGTGCCTTATAGAGTCGCACAGGGGTCAGTGATTACTTAACCTAGTTTAAACATCTCAATTTATGTCCTGGAATCAAAGGTTCAAATTTACATTGAATTCATGGATGATGGCTAGAGAGGAGGTTTTTCAGACACAAAACAGCCGTAGAGAAAGAGAAAAAGAGGCAAGGTGAATACAATGAGACCAACTGTGAGAAAGTTTAAAATATTGAAGAAAATCCATCTAAAGAACACCTGGAGGAAATGACTGGAAATCGGAAAAATTGAGGGAAGCTTTGATGTAATAAACTCATTATATTTAGCTACAATTTTAAACTCATAATTTGCCATTCTCTATTGCATCCTCAGTTCTTTCACCAGTACAATGGGAATACTACCCTCCTACTTCACAAGGATAAAATCCACGAGTGACTGAAATGCTTATATACTATGATAATAAGGACCATAAAAAGACTTGCATAGCTTCAATCGTTTCCCTGAACATGATTCATCCTGTGGAAAAGCAAATATGTGACCACATAATTAAAGATTGTATCATAATGCACAGGGGGTCCAAATTAAAGTTGCAATGGTTGCTGAAATTCTGGCATTTCCCAGCTTTTGACTGCTTGACTTGACAACCTAATTAACTACCTTTAAGAGTTATGTGTTTAATTTCTTATGTAATTTCATAGATTTGTAAAAAAGGAAAATCAAATTCTATTATGAAACATCCCCCTTCCCCATTCCAATTATACATTATCAATAGACCCTGAAGCCTGATTTTTCAATGCTGCAGCACAGCTTGCATTACATTACTGACTACAGTAACTGCCAGATGAAGGCTGTTATCCCAGTGAAGCGTGATTAGCTGTGGGAATACATGGGAATGATTTTGATTTGGCTTTTTTAATCCCTTACCACATGCAAAGTACTCCTTTTCCAGTGGTGCTCTTGGAGAGAGGGATGGGGCTCTGGGGCCACATGCTGGTTACCAGGAGTAGCCTGGGCCAACTTACACTTTCCTTTTCACCAAGAGGCTGTCTGATCCCAGGGTATGCAGTTTGGTGGTGGCATAAACCTATCCTTAGAATAGAACTTTAATAGTCATTTATTATATTACCATGCTGCTAACAGTTTTCTGACGGTGCAAATGAGGACAAGGGGAGTTGTGATTTTAAAATATCTGTATCTCAGCTAAACTTAAATAATATTTCTCGGGATAAAGAAAAGGCACTTCTGCTTCAGGGTTCTCTGTCAAATTCAAATGCTGTCAAATTCTACTGCAAATAGAAGAGGTACTAGAGCTGGTTGGTAAATAGTCTCAAGAAATATTTATAATGGAGTGTTAGACAACCTTGATTTTCAGTGATAGAAGCAGGGACAGAGCCTCTGGGCTCAGGTGTATAAGAAGACAGCCTGGAATTTAGAACAATAATCAGTACATGGTACCTTTAAACACCTGAGGTAGAGCTACAACAGAAAGCTGGAGGGGAATCATTTTGAAATATTAGTCAACAGCTCCTGTGGGGTGAGCATTTTTTAAAAAATGTTCCAGGGGGTTCTCAGGTACCTGAGATCAGTATGGAATGAAGGGCAGCACTGTTGAACCAGCCTCTCTTTGTAAGTACAATGTGCCCCAGAAGGCCATATATCTTCACCTAAGGGTGTTTCCTTCATGATTCACACTGGATGTGTGAGACGCGTGAAAATACTGCACATATTCAGAGAAAAAAAGCACTTCCATTTTCTTCTAAAGGAAATAAACAGATTTTCACCCACAAGTCAAACCAAACAAGACTGTTGGTTCTTTATGTTTTGTTTTATTTATTTATTTTTTTGAATGAGCAGGGGAGCCTAAATCTTATGGCCAACATTCTGAAGATATATAATATTTTAAGTTGTTCACAACAGCTACCTTTTGAGAGAACAATAAATCAAATGCTATCTTACCTGTCGAGTTTGAAGTGTGTTGTGTGAATGGGCATCATTTTATTCTTTATTCATCATTCACTCCTGAATAATTCAAATATCATCTCTCCTGCAGGATGAATTCTATTGAATCATACTGACTGCCTATTGAAATAATGCTTTTTCTATTTTTTTTTAAAGGAGGAATTTTAAGATTCTAAGTCTGTGAATATGTTTAATATTGTTTCATTATTGTGTTATTGTTCTAGGTCTATTGTGATGGGTCTCCTCTGATAAACCATTAAGAGATTCCTCTTTAATGTCAATACGTTTTGAGATTTTTTTTGGATAAATCTTGTTCTACTGATCAATGTCATGTGGAAATACTGTCACTGGATAAAATTACTGTTATAGAAAAATGGAAAATATCTGCCAAAAGATTCCAAAATTAAAAACTACTAAAAGGCTTGGTAAACTGAAAATCTTCCCAAAATATATATATA
>ML685903.1:6589545-6606950 GCA_007922175.1 Pelusios castaneus
TATATATATAATTGAGGGAGAGGATTTCAAAAGAATAGCTGTAGCTTTTGAAGAATATTGACTTTTAAAAGGCTTTGGACAGAAGAACTGAATAAACCATTAAGATAGAATCTAATTCCTTGATCTTCATGCTGCAATCTCTATGGCATACATCTTTAGACAGATGATCAAAAGGCCATAGATAAAACTGAAGTGGCAGAGAGGATCCTAATATTCAAGATGTCATGGTTTTTTCCCAAAACTTTTACTACAGATGTCAGCAAGCTTTCTTGCCAACATTATTTATAATTATATTTATTTCAGTAAGGCTGCTATGACATCTTCTGTCAGCCTATAGAGTCATTTAGTAAAGATTTGGAGATACAGAAAGCAGATGTTTTTTACACCTATGTCAGGAACTTAGGTCTTAGTAGGTCTGGATCTGAAATGACATTAAAAGAAGGATTTGAATCAGGCAGTTCTTTGAAAATTTTGTACTATAGTAATGACCATATAACATGTATAGAGCAGGCTGAACTGCTTAATAAATATCTTACCCTTTGAATATAAACCAGGTTATGTTATTTCTCGCTACTGTTCTTCAAAAAAGCAGGGCTGATAAAGCACATATTAATTTTTTTTCACATGTCTATTTTCTTGACCATCCTTACAATCTTCTTCCATTATAACTTTATATTCATAAGACAAAATATCCTTCAGGTCTTATAAGGTGCATAGGAAATGATAAATGAGTTAAGTGAGACTTCATCAAATAAAAATAAATGTGAATGAACAATTTTACTGTAAGGGAATATACCAGACTGGAATACCCCACCACAAATCTCTTCCTGGGCAGCTAAGACTTTCAGACACATACTAAAAATATGGTTGTCCCTATTTAACACTGTGGTTTCACTCTCTTAGGTAAATAAAAAAATTAAATAGTGTTGCCTCTGTGATCCTCTAAAAGATTTCTCTGCATTATGCTTGTTTCGATTTAGAGGACTGTGCCAAGGCTTTCCATTTCTATTCTCCTGTTGTTAATGTATTTTGCTCCCAGGGGCCAGTTAGAGCATGACACATTGGCACAGAATACAATTTACACTCCACTGGTGTGCATTAACGCAGTGTGTACACAAGCCCTTACTGATATTTCAGGACCTTTTCAGTTTGCTCATTACATTGTGTCCATTATTATTATAGAACTAAGGACTCACAGAATTCTATACTGATGCCTTAGTCACACCTCCAAAATAGTGTAGAATTGGAATAATTTAACTATTTTTTATAACTTTTTGCTGTGATTTGATAACTATTTCTAGCCATTTGATAATTTTAACATCCTATGTTCAATATTTTCATTTAATCTTCTGAAGTTGCTTAATCTAACTGTCTTAACTTTCTCTGTTTATCTTTAAACTTTAAATACCCTTTTTAAAAGAATTCTGTAGTCAATACTTTAGGAAAGGAACCCAAAAATTCAATGAACTAGTGAGAAATACAATATTATTAATTAAAATTACTTAATCAAGGTGTGCTTTTATAAATCTAATTTTAGTCTAATATCCTCACCAAACCCATGTATTCAAATTCCAAAGGGGTAGCCGTGTTAGTCTATTGTAGAAAGACAACAGAGTCCTGTGGCACTTTTAAAGACTAACAGATTTATTTATCGCATGAGCTTTCGTGGGAGAAAATCCCACTTCGTCAGACACTTTGAAGATAGGAAAGTTACAGAGTGGGAGGAAATTAAATGCAGGGGAGTGTATGACACAGCATCAGGTCAGGCTGTAACAGCAAATCAAAATAGGTGTTAGGATTCAAACACTGGGGAACAGCACATAGAGGAGGGGGAGGTCAAATCACTTGTTGTAATGCGAGAAAAATCCATAGTCCCTGTTTAACCCCAAGACAACTGAGTCAAATTTGCATATAAGTTCGAGTTCTGCAGTCTCTCTTTGACAAAATGTGTTTACATCAAGGCTTTCCATAGTCTTTAGCACCCACTGATGTGCCATATAGTAGTTTATATTAACTTAGCCCAAGGACTTCAGTATTGTCCTTTGCTGATTCAACCTGATTTTCTTTACTCCAAAAGTTTAACCAGGTAGTTTTATGTTATCCAGATACTTTTCATTGGTTTTTTGGTTGTTTGTTTTTGTTGTTGGTTTTTCTTCTTTCCCCAAATCAGTCACATTTTGATATAAATGTCAAATGTTTTTATTCACATGTATTTAAAGTGTCCAATTCAACAATTTATCTGAAAATTCAACTGCTTGGCTCTCACAGCAGCTAATTTTGTAATTTCAAGACTGTAACAAAGTATCTGAAAAAATAGGCTTTCCCTTGCTAAAAACAACTCAAAATACATTTAAAAGCAACTAATCAACTTGTGGTTTATTTTTATACAAAATCTAACTGATCTTAGATGATGAATTAGATAACAGATACCTTTCTAGCCAGTAATGGTCTTCAAACTACATGACTGTGCATTCTAGATTTCAAATCAAATTAGCAGCTGCTAAATGTGCCTGGCTATAAATTTTATTACACATCCTATTCTGGCTGGGTGGAAAATAGTTGTTTGCATTTCATTAAAAAAAATCCTAGAATTATATAACTCCAGCTGAAAAGCCCAAATGTAAACACTCACTTCCCCATTCACTGAATAACTTCAGAGAGGTTTTTCTGCAAAATTTTAAGATATAGTGTTTTGCAGATAGATGTTGGTTTCACCAACCTGTTTGAATAAAAAGAAAGCAGAAAAAGCTCTGAAAATTTTTTTATTTGATATATTTTTAAAAGAAACTTTTCAATATTTTATTCAAAACAACTTTTTTTCAAAATTTTCTTCAACTTTATTAACATAAAAAATGTCAGACACACCTGAAATCTAAACAAAAATTTAGTTTCAGTTTGAATCCAAAATAATTTTTCCTGAGTTTTTGCTTTGCCTAAAATGTTGAGAATAAAATAAAATAAAATCCACCAATGTGAAACTTTTCTTCAGAACTGCCAGAAAACCAAAAAAAAAAAACCAAAAACAAAAACAAAAAAACCCCCCACAATTATTTCCATAGCTCTACTCAGAATTGCATGTTTTCCCTAATCCCACCCTTTCTCCTAAGGGACTAATTATGTGACAGACTTCAAATAGTTCTCTCCTCTCCCTTCTAACTGGTAGCTCCACTCTAATATTTTTAGTCCCTTTCTCCCAGCTTTCTCTTCTGACTAGCAGGTGAATTATTTTGCCCTGCTGAGTCACTGTTCTGCTTTCCACTAAGGTATCTCAGTTGTCTCTCCTGTACTCAAGCCATTTGACCATACTTCTCTCTGACTGGTAGTTCAATGTTACTATGTCTGATGTCACTCACCATGCACTGAACCTTCATAATTGTCTCTGTCATGTAGAAAACACTAGTCATTTTCATTTGTCTAGGTAGTACTCCTTCTTGCCTTGAGATTCCCAGTAAGATTTTCTCAGTCTGATAGAGTGTCTCTACAGTGGCAATGTAGGTCAACTTAAAGAGGCTTAAGTCGACATAAACAAAGCCATGTCCACACTGGGCTTTTATTAAGTCGACTTAAGGAAAGCTTAAGTCGATTTAACACCTAGTTTTAGGTTGACTTAAGTCTTAAGTCGACTCCTTAAGTTGATTTAAAGCCAGTGTGGGTGGGGATTAGTGCCTAAATCGACCTTATTAAGTCAATTTAAAGCATTAAATTGACTTAATAAGATCGACAAGGGGCTATATCTACACTAGAAAAGAAGTGAACTTTGTTAAGTCAACTTAATAAGGTCGACTTTAAATTGATTTATAATCAACCTTATTAAGTTGACAAAGCCGACTTAACTTTTCTAGTGTTGACATAGCCATATAGACTGAGATCATCTATAAAGGAAGAAGAGACCAAGAATAATCCTGATTTGGTTCTCTGCTGGTCAGTCTACTTCCAGGGAAAGATATGGGAACCTGGTTCAAATAGATCCCAAGTTAGGAGTTATTGAACAGAGCTTTCTGCCCTGGTTCCTATTCCCCTCTACCCTTAGCCCTCACTGTGGAGTCATTGAGTTTTAGATCTTGTAGCTTGAGGACAGTGAGATAGGAAGCATAGTTCATGGCAGGAGGGAGTTGTGAGGAGGTATGACTGTGAAGGTGGCATTATATAGAATCATAGAATAATAGGGATGGAAGGGACCTCACAAGGTCATCTAGTCCAACCCCCTGCTAAAAAGCAGGACCACTCCCACTAAATCACCCCAGCCAGGGTTTTGTCTAACCGGGACTTAAAAATCTCCAAAGATGGAAATTCTACCACCTCCTTAGGTAACCCATTCCAATGCTTCACCACCCTCCTAGTGAGAAAGTTTTTCCTAATATCCAACCTTGATATGCCTCTGAGTTATTTTTATTCTGCATATCTATTAATTCATCACTTTTATATTTATCTGGCTTTCCTGTGCTCAAAGAGAAGTAGTCTGACAACATATGTCCTGTGGACAGGGATCGGGAGCTGAAAGCAGCCAGAGAGAGAATATGTTCTTCATGTACATATGCTCTTTGTGTGTGGTTTCCCTGAAGATCTGTCCTGATCTCAAGATAGAGGGGACAGAGAAAAGGAAGAACTGGATTTTAGGAGCTAATGCTAAACCCTACCTCCTGGAAATTCCATAAAGTTTAACTCACAGACTTCCAACCCCTTGGATAGAACATGGATATGTTCATGAATAGCCTCAGCTGAATTTTGTTTCTCTAACAGTTTTAATATAAATCTTTCAAATATAATTCCTTCACCTTCACTTCCTCCAAATGTGCTTTTATCAATTGTTTGTTTAAACAAGACACTAAATGAATTGAACTTAGAAGAAAACTGAAAATATTCAAGGAATTGGTATTTTCATAAAGGGTGCTTTTGGATAACAATTAAGTGGTAAAGAAACACTGTAGAATGTGACTCATTTCAAAGGTCTGGAATTCACATGGTTTAGCTTTTTATTCATTTATATACAGCATAACAGCAACCCAAATTCCCTTCGTCTTCATACTGTTACTGTAATCCCAGCTAGATCTCGACTGTAAAGCAAAACCCTTGCAAAATATACAAAGCTATATTTAACTTTTTTTTTTTCTAAACAAGCTTTTAAGGAAGAACAGACACATCTATGTGATACCTTCTTTTCTCTCATCCATTTTATCTCCTGAATTGGCAGCTGTTAGGCTTTAAGACAGGATGTCATTATCTTCATATGTATAGCAATTAAAAGAAGGTAGCAAATTTGATCCCAGTTCTTTTAGAGTTTTAATAACAATTTTCATTTTGTTCCTCCCTAAAATCCCTCCACTCAGTGGTAAAGAAATTATGTGTTGCACTACTCCCTCCCCCGTGATGTTGAATTTAGATATTGTGAATGGGCCCGCAGACATCAGAGACATATCATAATACAATGTGGTATTTAGGAAAAGTTATTCAGAGCACTGGACATTCAAGTTTGATTTATCTGTAATCCAAGCTTCCCTGCTTCTGTGTTCCTCAACTTTGCCTTAGAATACAACCTTGGTCAGTTTGCCAAGAGTGTTACTCAATGCTGGTTCTCTCAGCAGGTTGTTGTATGTGAAACTTCCCTATCCATTAAAAACTGGAATTAGACCAATGACTCAGACCACTGCACAATTCTTGGATAGCAGTTATTTTGGATTGCTAGTGACCTAGGTTCAATTTCAATCAGCAACATTTTACTGAAAAGCTCCAAATCCTGCTTCAAGTGACCTCTTTTTTATCACCACCCAGTCTCTGCTGTTCTTCAATTATTCTGGAAAGGTATAAATGGAAATAGGGAAATGGGATTACCTGCAATACCATGTTTTTCCTTCATAGTTGGTGGAATCTAGCTGAGAGACACTGGGGGCAGTTCTGTTATAGCTTGTCAGTGTTAAAAACATATGGTCATGTATACTCGTATTTTATAAACAGGTTTTGAGAACTATCCAATGACTAAACTTACTGACTAGACTGAAAGATGATCATAATGCCACAATTCACAGTCCTCTCCAAATTCCATAACCCCTCCAGTTTAAAGGAACAAAACATGATTTAGCAACTGCAGCATTCTTTAACATAAGTCCCTGTTTCCCCCAATGGAATCATAAATCTTTTTTCTAATATATTCCATCCATTGTCTCTCATCTACTGATTCCATCTCTCATCCACATTGTCTCTCCACCACTGATATAAACCCTGATATAAAAATGACAAACGAATTGAGGGGCCAAGAACAACTGTTCAAGGGAACTACCCATTGAAGAGTCAGTCCTCCACTCAGAGCCATCCCTAAGGGGGGGCGGGGCCCAGGGCCAATGGGCCTGTGTGACTTTCCCACTCCCCTATTTAAATTAATATGTTTAAAAGGAACAATTTTTCTCCTGCAAAAGAAGTTTTGTTCAGAGTTACCAACATTTCAGAGTTATGAACAACCTCCCATTGCTGATATTTCCATAACTCTGAGGTTCTCCTGTAGTCAATTTATGAATTGTTTAAGTATGATTGTGTTCCTCTTCATGTAGCAGGAGTACCACTGCTCCTCCAGGAACTAAGAAACAGTAGAGGGTGATTAAGGCAAATCATTGAGACTAAACAATTCCATAGAGGTATCATTCCGTCTGAAGCCCTGCATATTTCAGTGCAACCAGGGTTTTCCCGAGACTAGGAGAGAAAGAAAGTGATAAAGGATTTTGCTGTCTGTCTCTTTCTCAGCCTTGAGCTCCGGCTGTTTCTGGATCTGTATTGTTTTTCTTATCTCTCTGTCTGGAAAGAATCATACAGACCTCTAAATGTTTTTACCAGGGCGGGGTAATGTGCTGCTGGGAGGAGTGCCTTTCTAACCTATCAGAAACTGTATTTGATTCCTGTAACATGAACTAAAGTCTATAAGAGAAGTTGTTGCTATGTCACAGGTTGGAGATTTCCTTTGTTCTCTCCCTGTGAGCACTCCCGTATACAGATCTAAGGCCTTGTACACACAATCAGTTTATCGCGCATTAACAATCATTACCGCGCGATACCAACAACAGCATAAACACGTGCAATAGGGCTGTTGCACGTTAACTGCCTTGTTGTAGCGCAATACAAAAACCACCTCGACGAGGGTGGTAGCAGTTAACACGGAACAGCTGTTGCACCTTTCCACTCGTGTGTACGCTTACCGCGCAATGATTGGCCTCCGGAAGTGTCCCAGCATTCCAAAGTCATCCTCTCTGGTCTTCCCGTCACCCGCTCTGTGGCCGTGATGAAACAGTTCCCGCCCTGATCAGATTCCCGGGATTTTCCAATGTCTTGTCTGTTTCACTTCCTGTTCTCTTCCTCGTGGAGTGGAGTGCAGCTCCGATCATCAGTAGCAATGGCGGCACGTCGTGGAAGACGCGAACCTCTTTGGAGCATGGCAGAGGTGCTGGACCCGATCAGCATCGGGGGAGAGTCCGCTGTGCAGGCGCAGCTACGCGGCAGCAGGTGAAATTATGATACATTTGGCATAATTTCTCAGGCCATGTCAGAGAGAGGTTATGATAGAGACACTGTGCAGTGCAGATCAAAGGTGAAGGAGCTAAGAATAACCTATCACCGAGCGAAGGAGGCAAACCGCCATTCTGGATCAGCACCTGCTACATGCAGGTACTATAAAGGGATAGAAGCCATCCTCAGTGGGGACCCCACAACCACTGCAAAGAGTCCTGTGGACATATCGTCCGCCCCTCATCCAGTGAATGCCAGACCCGAGCAGGATGAGGACGTGATCGATGAGGAGGAGGAGATGGAGGATGACCTGGAGGAAAGCACAACAGCATGTAGCCAGGAGCTCTTCTGCGCCCCCGCTGAGACGTCCACCCAAGACATGAATTGCAGCATGTCCTCTGAGGCAGCAGAGGGGGGTTCCGGTAAGTTTCTCTTTTGTGCAGTTATGGCTCCTGCTAAAATATCATTGTCCGGGGTGGGGGTGCTTGCTGTCTCAGTCCCCGCTGTGCACGCTCTTTACTCTGCATTCATTAGAAGTGCATCAACGCAAGCAGTGATTGTCAAAAAATCATCTGTATTTAGGTCAGTAAAGGTTTCCTCGATGTACCTCCAGAGCCTACTACTCAGGTTAGATGGGAGAGCGTTTGTGTCTACGCTCCCAGAGACGGATACTCTGCCTCACCAGCTGCAAAGCACAGCCCTGGGAACCATGGCAGCACACAGTGCAGCAGCATACGGTCCTGGCTTGCAACTGGTGGCATGTAGGATATGTATTCTAGCTGGCAGGGGCACTCGGAGGAGAGAGATATCGGGTTCCATCTGTGTGCCCTGTGCAGAATGTTAGCCCCCAGTAAGCTTTCTATTAGGACGTACCTTGTCTGCTTCAGCAAAGCATAGGATGTTGACTGTCCTGGACCTTCCAGTGGAATGTGCTACTGGAAGGTTATGTTGGTTATCTAGGCTCTGTGTTAACAACAGCTTTATTATTATTATTTTTTTTTAGATTCAACCTTCACAAGGCCGGTGTCTACCCCAACTGACCGCATGAGAAACATTCGGCGGCGTGCTCAAAGAAACAGGGAGGATATGTTTCAGGACCTGCTGAAAACAGCACAGGAATCCGCGAGGGAGAATTGAGCCTGGAGAGAGGAATCCCAACAGAGGAGGCAGAAACACAGGGACGAACTGATAAGCGTGATGAAGGAGCAAACAGAACTGCTCAAGAGCATGATTGCTTTGCAGACCCGGGTGATTAAAAGGGCGCTGGCGATGTTTGTATGGGAGGCTGGACTTGGACGAGGACAACATCCCTGCTGTGATTGCGTCGTGCTATGTCCTTCATAACATTTGTGAAAGTAGGGGAGAAAAGTTTTCCCTGGGGGGAGGTATGGAGGCACAGCGCCTTGAGGAAGCATACGAACAGCCAGCCATTAGGAGTATTAGGGGGGGCCCAAGGAGAAGCTGCTCGCATAAGGGAGGCACTCAGGGAGCATTTCAATGATGCCTTCCCCTCCTCCTCATCGATCACGTCCTCATCCTGCTCGGGTCTGGCATTCACTGGATGAGGGGCGGACGATATGTCCACAGGACTCTTTGCAGTGGTTGTGGGGTCCCCACTGAGGATGGCACACGCCACAGTCATTCTTCAGTGGCTCAATCTGTAATTGAACTGCTTCTTGCTGCAATCTAGTTTCCTGGTGTACGGCTTCATGAGCCATGGCATCAGTGGGTATGCTGGGTCTCCGAGGATGACTATGTGCATCTCCACATCCCCCACAGTAATTTTTTGATCTGGGAAGAAGGTACCCCCTTGCAGCTTCCGGTACAGACCAGTGTTCCTGAAAATGCGGCATCATACACCTTTCCTGATCACCCAGCACTGATGTCCGTAAAACGCCCCTTGTGATCCACGAGTGCTTGCAGCACCATGGAGAAGTAGCCCTTCCTGTTGATATACTCGGTCGCGAGATGTTCTGGAGCCAAAATAGGGATGTATGTGCCATCTATGGCTCCCCCGCAGTTAGGGAATCCCATGGCAGCAAAGCCGTACACAATCTCACGAACATTGCCCAACGTCACCGTCCTCCGTAGCAGAACGCAATTGATGGCTCGGCACACTTGTGAGACGGCTAATCCGACGGTGGACCTCCCGACTCCAAACTGGTTTGCAACTGACCGGTAGCAGTCAGAAGTCGCCATCTTCCAGACAGCAATTGCAACACGCTTCTCCACGGTTAGGGCTGACCTCATGTTGGTGTCTTTACGTCGCAGGGCAGGGGCCAACTCTGAACACAGTTCCAGAAAGGTTGCTTTCCGCATTCCAAAGTTCTGTACCCACTGCTCGTCATCCCACAGCTGCATAACAATGTGATCCCACCACTTGGTGCTCGTCTCTCGCAACCAGAAACAGCGTTGCACCGTGTGCAGTTGATCGGTGAAGGAGCTGAGCAACGCGGTGCTGTTGCTCTGCGTGGCATCGATCAGCCCCTGCTCCTCAGCGTCCTAGTCTGACTCGGAGCTCATTGCGTACTGAGCAACCAGCCGAGATGTACTGTATTTAGAATGCTGAAGGCAACAGGATACATGCTGTCGCTGTTGTGATTGCTCGCAAGTAGTGCGTCACTGCACTGTTGAAAATAGGCGCGAGTTGCTATTGGCAACGAGGAAGACGCAAGGGGAACACAGTGCACCACAGTAAACTGAGATTTTACACATGGCGCTTTGCGTTCCTGTCCTTCATCCCATGATTCCAAGCGCAGATTGAGGGAAAATTGAACTGTGGGATAGGTGCCCAGAATTCATTGCGCTACACCACGATATAGCAAAGAATTCTGTTGCATTACAAGGAGCGACGTGTGTACGCGCTATCCCGCAATAAAGGTCACGTGTTTTTTATAGTGCGATTGCCGTGTTGCGCTTTAATCTGATCGTGTGTACATAGCCTAAGTAAAGGCTTGCTAATCACACTTAAGAGATTTGCATTTTTCCTTGACGAAAGGGCTTTTGGTAAAGAAGGATGAACTTGAACTGACTCAGGGACTTCTGTCTGATCTGCCAAAGGGACTGCACCTTCTGTCCAAGAATTGCAAGCCTTGTGGAACTGTTGGAAAGACTTTGGCCTACTAGAGGCCCATAAAAAAGATGGGAGACCTCCAGTAAGCTTTTAACATGCATATAAGAACTTTTTTGCCCTCTAATGTTTTTGCCTTCATAAGAAATGTGCTTATTTACAAGGTGGTAACTTTTGAGTGCTGACAATATACTGATCATATTCTTCAGAGGGAAAGCAAAGCATTAGTGCTGGCCTTTGAGCTGCCTGGCATGCCTGATGTACTAGAGCATAAATTAAGGGCCACTGCTAAAATATATGCCCAAATTTTAGGTGGAAGATTATTTATCTTCACATAATGATGATTACAGTTGCTATAGCAGTCTGTTATGCCCAGCAAAGAAATGAGTGGGATGCCTATTTGGAATGAATAGAACAAAGTGCATGCTAGCCATTAAAAATACAAAGAAAGAAAGAAAGAAAGAAAGAAAGAAAGAAAGAAAGAAAGAAAGAAAGAAAGAAAGAGATTGATATCCTAAGCATTTACATTTTTTTTCCAAAAGAACAACCTTTAAATCCATTTAACATTCAGATCTCCAATCACAGATCTGCCAAAAAAAAAATAAAAGGAACTAACACTGTAGAAATTCTAAATAGCTTTTTTGTTGTAGATTATGGAGATTATTGTTTACGATTGTTTCCAGCCAATGATTGTTATTCTATGGAACCAGAAACGTTAAAAAATAGGGCTTGATACAGTGTTTATAATTATCAGATGTGCTTCCTTTCCTACTGTGTCACTTATTTTGCACAGATGTGGTCTGAAAACACTGTTCTAATGCAGGTAGTTTAGTATTTCTGTCAGAAGGCAGCTGGCTTCAGCAAATTTGAAATTAAGTAGCCAAAAAAAAAAAAAAAAAATCACACTTCTGATGCAGCTTTTGTGGCAACATCACTTTGAGCACTGTTGTGTGAGGTAATGCCCTGAATTCCACCTTCCAGGTGTTAACAGGATTGGGCCTTATTTTAAATAAAGGTTCCTTTATCTTATCTCTGCAATTTCAAATGCTTTCCAAAACACTGTAATTACAAGAGAGAAGAGATGAAGTCCTGGAATCAGCAACTAGTTGTCAGATAGTGGATGCAAATAGAGGAGTTTTTCTCTGGTTAGTCATCATTAATTCATGACCTTTTTTTTAAAAAAAGAGGACATACATTATTTATTTCAAATGTATTCTCTCTCGTTCTATGTAGCTCTGAGAATCAATTCCAGGTCATTCAGGCCCATCTTGCCCACTATAGTAAGCTTCATCTACACTAGTGACAGAACATGGGTCCATGTTTTGGACCCATAGAGCACCCCCTAACACCCATATCTAAGCTCCAGGAGCATGGGTTTCAAAGCATGTACAAGGCAAGAACACTAACATGACACAATGCAGTATCCCTTTTCAGTGGGGAAGTAAGTGGCTTGTGGTCTTGATCAGGAAGTTCATGGAATAAAGCACAGTTGCTGTGTGACTTTTTCTTTCCCTGTTCTTTCCTGGATGAAGAGACCAAGTTTTCTGGTGATCAAGGGACTGGCTTGGAAATGGCTCGGCATTTGCAGTGATTTGTTTCTTCTCCTCCCTACAGACTCCATCTGCTATCTCAGAATATAGACTTTTCCCATAAGCATAAATCCACAAATTTCTAGTGCAACTAGTTGTTAAGCTTCAACAGCAACCCAAATATGCTTGGCCCACCTTCCTAGCTCACCAACACCCTCCATCACTATTATGGAGAGGGGTGGCAAGTAACACAGACATCTCTCTGGCATAGATTGCTGGATCCCCACCACAGGGCTGGGAAGCAGTCTGGTACTTTCAAGACAACAGAGTCCTGTGGCACTTTTAAAGACTAACAGATTTATTTGATCTGTTAATTAATCTGTTAGTCTTTAAAAGTGCCACATGACTCTGTTGTCTTTCTACAATAGACTAACACGGCTACCCCTTTGGTACTTTCAAAACTGTTATGTTCTCCTACTGATGGCTAGCCTTAAAAAAAATACTCTGGGAACCATTAATGTTGTCCCTGTTTGTCAGGGACACTCATATCAGGCTAGGGTTCCGTTAACAAATGTAGGAACACCCAGACTAATTGAGGGCATGGAAACACCATACAGAACCACATAATTTCTGTGGAATAAATTCTCTTCCTCCCTTTTTAAGTAAAATTGTGATCTCCTCAGCATCCTAGAATCATGAACATCTCCTGTACGTCTGACGTTATCATAGAATCATAGAATCATAGAATAATAGGGTTGGAAGGGACCTCACGAGGTCATCTAGTCCAACCCCCTGCTAAAAAGCAGGACCACTCCCCCTAAATTATCCCAGCCAGGGTTTTGTCTAACCGAGCCTTAAAAATCTCCAAAGATGAAGATTCTACCACCTCCCTAGATAGCCCACTCCAATGCTTCACCACCCTCCTAGTGAGAAAGTTTTTCCTAATATCCAACCTTGACCTCCCCAGCTGTAATTTGAAACCATTGCTCCTTGTTCTGTCCTCTGTTACCCTCGAGAACAGCCTAGCTCCCTCCTCTTTGGAGCAACCTTTCAAGTAGTTGAAGGTTGCTATCAAATCTCCCCTCAGTCTTCTCTTCTGTAGACTAAATAAGCCTAGTTCCTTCAGTCTCTCCTCATAAGTCATGTGCCCCAGCCCCCTAATCATTTTTGTTGCCCTCCGCTGGACTCTTTCTAATTTGTCCACATCCTTTCTGTAGTGGGGAGCCCAAAACTGGACACAGTACTCCAGATGCGGCCTGACCAGTGTCGAATAGAGGGGAATTATCACATCCCTCGATCTGCTGGCAATACTCCTACTGATGCAGCCTAATATGCCATTGGCCTTTTTGGCAACAAGGGCACACTGTTGGCTCATATTCATCTTCCCGTCCACCATAACTCCCAGGTCCATGAACCTTCATAACTCCCAGGTCATGAACCTTCCTTTGTGAACCACTAAGCCTTGAAGAATGAGTGATTTGTAACCTTTTTGTACTGATGTATTCAAATGCCCCTTCTGATGGAAAGATATGGGGTTATGAGTACCATCAATGGGTCCCATGCAGTTCAGAAACCCCATTCTCTGGAATCCAGCTATAATTTCCATAATTTTTGTGAGGACAACAGCAACCCGCTGGTAGATGAGAATGTTGATAGTTTCACAAACCTATCCCACCATGAACTTGACAGTGGACTTCCTCACCCCCAAGTATTTTGAAAATGATTTTAGCTGTCCAATGTTGCCAGCACCCAGACAGCCTTAGTCATCCCCTTGTACACCAATATGGAATTGAGTTTTCTACTGCTGCGGGGCCAGACCTTCACAAAGCTCTAGGAACATATGATTCTTCATTCTGAAGTTCTGCAGTCATTGGTTGTCATTTTCATACTAAATTTACAAATCAATGTGATTGCACCAGACCATGCAGTATCTAGAAGCAGTGGTCCACCCATGGCCATAAAGTCACAACACTGGCAATCTCCTGAATCTCTGTGTTATGGGATGACAGTGGATCACTCATCATCTCAGTTACTCATTTGTGACTTGTGAGAAAGATCCAAGTCCATTCACAAGCATCTCACCAATCACATATTTCACATTTGTAGAGCCCTGCACTGATACATGAATGTGGATCTTCATCTGATTTGCACCCATCCCAATCAGCTTACCTCTGTCATCAGCAGGCTACTCATCCAGATCCATATGAACCCACAGCCATGGGAACCCCAATCAACCAATCCCACCAGCAACAACCCAACAGTTGAGTGGCAGCCTGCAAAGAGCTGATCAGCAGGGCTCCCCCACCATCCGCAAGGAAGCCTCACAGAACAGCTGATCTGCAATAGGCAAGGATACCCCATGGAACAGTTTATCAGTGGCCAGCCTCTACTCATCTCAAAGGTGGGGAAGCAACCTCAGAACTGATGAGCTTCTGACAGCTGATGCCCCACTTTTGAGATCCACATACAATCCACCATCCATAAAAAGTGATCTATGGATTTCCAAAGCTCGACACATTTGTTCCATAGAAAGGAGCAGGGGGAGAAACATATCATTGGTCATTTGCTCCATATTTTCCACCAAGCTGGAAACGTTTTTCTTAGAGTGTCTCCTGTGATATACAAGACCATGGAATACTGAGCTTGAAATGTTAATGGCAAATGAGCATATAAAAAAAGTGGCAGTGTAGATGAGCATTTATAACTGTATGCAGTTGGTACCTGTGTTCAGGACAGCACATGTGGATACTCAGCATGGGTATGCGGTATATGCATGGGTATAAACAAGGATAAATACCTGAGTATATGGAACACTGTGACTTATCCTTACTGGCTACAGTGTATGACTGGTCTGTTAGCATGGAACTCCTTCCCAGCACACTCTTTCCTTTTCTTTCTTTCTCCACAGTATTGTCTGCTTGCAACATTTTGGCACTTTCCAGGGTACCAAGATTTTTGAGAGATGTTGCTACCATCTTACTTATGTGTGAAGAAGTCTGACCTTTGTCTTCTGTAGATCAGCTCTCTGACTCCATCTACCTACAGCATCCGAAGCAAAGCATCCCCAACCTACATAGATCTTGCTCTCTCTTTATAGGTTAGCAGTAGACACACAACAATCACTGAATCAGCCAAGCATCCTAGTGAAGTGCTTATTTTATGGTTCACTGAACACTCACAGAATTTTCAGATCCTCTAAGTTGGAGTATACACCAACTTACAAGATTCAACTCAGGATCATCACTCTGTTTAACACATTACAGTTAGATACATTTATAATGAAAACAAGAAAAATTTTATTAGCAAAAAATTGAAATTCAAAAGGTAGTAATAAGGAACGCGCATTCTATGGAAAGAAATGGTTAGCTATAAAACAAAATCATAACTCACTTTCTAGAGCCTAACCTTAACTCACAAGATACTCCCCTGTATCCTACAAAACAGCTTACCACAAGTCTTTCTCAGCATTTTCAGCTGAGAAGGTTGAGATCCCCCTTTCATAAGATCAAACCTGCTGATAACTTGTCTTCATAGACTGAAGGATGACAGGATTTTTCTCTGCACCCTCAGATATGCCAGACGAGAATTTTGATTTTTAACTGAGGCCTTGTACACACTACAAAGTTATTGCGCCCTTTATTGCGCGTTAAGGGGCACAGCGTCCACACACAAATCACTGTTGTTGCGCGTTAAAAGCCCTCTTACCGCGCAACATATAAACCACCAAAACGAGGGTGCTAGCAGCTAACGCGGAACAGCTATTGCGCGATAGTCTGTGTGTGTACAGTTACCGCGCAATGTGAAACCTCCGGAAATGGCCCACAATTCCAATTCCATCCCTTCTGCACTTCCTTCTGTACTCTGTGGCTGTGACGTCACCTTACCCACCCTCCCATCAGTCCCGGGAATTTTTGAATTCTTCACTCTTCCTGTTCGCTCGCTGTGGAGTGCTGCTGCTGCTGTGTGCTCCAAGATCAATGGCGGCTCATCGCAGCAAACGTGCTCCAGTCTGGACAACAGCAGAGGTGCTTGATCTGATAGGCATCTGGGGAGAGTCTGCCATGCAGGCACAGTTACATGGCAGCCGGTGGAATTTCGACATTTTTGGCCAGATTTCTCAGGCAATAACGGAGAAGTGGTACGAGAGAGACACTCTGCAGTGCCGGTCGAAGGTGAAGGAGTTGCGGATTATGTACCACAGAGCCAGAGAGGCAAACCGGAGCTCCGGCTCAGCGATGGCTACATGCCAATTTTACAAGGAGCTGGAAGCAATCCTGAGCAGCGATCCCACAACCACCCCAAAAGCTACCATAGACATGTCGGCAATAGCCCTTGAAAAGAACACCAGAGCAGACAGTGACGAGCTATTCGTCGACGAGAACGCAGAGGAGGAAGACGACATGGAAGGTGATAGCGGTGCACTCGACCTAGGGAGCCAGGAGCTGTTCTCCACGCTGCCTGACCCAAGCTGCCCGGATTCCCTCTCCATGCTTTCTTCGGAGGCAGCAGAGGGGAGTCCCGGTAAGTTTCATCAGCAGTGGCTTCTATGCTACCAGTATAAGCTTTGCGGGTAAATGAAGGGCTGGCAGGAAATAGGCGTCTTTAGTTTCATCCTTTCTTTTCTTTTTTGGATGGGGGGGGGGTTTACCCTGCATTACATTGGCAGTGCATCAATGCATGCAGTAATTGCCAAGAAATCATCTCCATTGAGATCACTGAAGGTGTCCTCAAAGTACTTCCACAGCCTCCTAGTTAAATTTGATGGTAGAGCGACCGTTTCCCCTCTCCCATAGAGGGAAACTCTCCCTCGCCAGTTGCAAAGCACGGCTGCAGGAACCATGGCCGCGCACAAGCCAGCAGCGTACGGTCCCGGCTGAAAAGCAGTTACATGCAGGATATGCATTCTGGCTTGCAGTGGCACTCTAAGCAGCGAGATATCGGCTTCCATGGCAGTGCCCTCTGTGAAATAATCGCCCAAAGCACTGCAAATAGTTCACGGAGCTGTGTCTTGTCTCTGCAACCCTGCCCTCCTTTTTCAAAAGCCCTTTCAGTCCCCGGCAATGCCCTGTCCCGTGGGCACAGCGGAATGTGGCGGGAGAGCATCTTACCATCTCCCTAACCAAAGTGAGAACAATAGCACTACTCATAATGTTTCATTTTTCCATAGAAACAACCTTCGCAGGTCGGTGGTCTGCGCCAGCTGACCGGCTCAGACAGATAAGGAGGAGGCCTCGCATGAGCAAGGAGGATATCTTCCAGGAGCTGATGCAGTCCAATGAGGCATCAGCAAGGGAGACTAGACAGTGGAGGCGGGAGTG
>ML685903.1:6607050-6669881 GCA_007922175.1 Pelusios castaneus
CGGTCATAGCAGCACACCAGACTGGATTTGGGGAGCAGCCTGTCACACAGGGACACCCCTGGTATAATGTTACCTCCAGTCCTGCACCAAGCTATGGCATTGAGACACGCACTTACACGCACCTATAGTCTCTTCTTCATGCACTGTTAATATTTAATGTTCCATAATAATAAAACTGAAATGCTTGAACATTGCACAGTCTGTTTATTGATATACAATAAGATTTGTTGATGCATGTTTGGTATTCATTCAGTCGAGCATAGTAAAGTACACAACCCCCTCCCCCCAATGATAAGCACCCAATACTGCGTGGGTACACTATTGCCCAACAACATAATGCATCCTATAAGTCCCCATGACTAAAATGCTCCTTCAGTGCCTCCCTTATGCACACAGCTCTCAGCTGTGCCCCCCTGATACTCCTAGTGGCTGGCTGCTGGAAGGCAAACCCTAGCCGCTCAGCCTCCACGTCCCAGGAAGGGGGAAATTTCTCCCCCCGAGTTTCACAAACATTATGCAGGACACAGCACGCCGCAATGACGGCAGGAATGTTGTCCTCATTTAAGTCTAGCCTTCCGTACAAACATCGCCAGTGCCCTTTTAAACGCCCAAAGGCGCACTCTACGGTCATTCGGCACCGGCTTAACCTGTAATTGAAGCGCTCCTTGCTGCGATCCAAATTTCCGGTATAAGGCTTCATAAGCCAAGGCATCAGTGGGTAGGCTGGGTCCCCTAGGATGACTATGGGCATCTCAACATCCCCAACAGTAATTTTATCATCGGGAAAGAAGGTCCCTGCTTGCAACTTATGGTACAGTCCCGTGTTCCTGAAAATGCGAGCATCATTCCCCTTACCTGACCACCCCGCATTTATGTCTGTGAAACGCCCCCTGTGATCCATGAGTGCCTGAAGCACCATGGAAAAGTATCCCTTCCTATTAATATACTCAGTCGCCAGATGCTCCGGTGCGAGAATAGGGATGTGAGTGCCATCTATTGCCCCCCCACAGTTCGGGAATCCCATGTCCGCAAATCCATTGACGATCTCCCGCACGTTTCCCAACGTCACTGTCCTCCTGAGCAGAACTCGATTAATGGCTCTGAACACTTGAGAAAGTGCTAACCCGACGGTCGACCTGCCGACTCCGAACTGATTTGCGACCGAGTGGTAGCAGTCTGGAGTCACCATTTTCCACAGCGCGATCGCCACACGCTTCTCCATGGTGAGGGCTGCTCTCATTTTGGTGTCCCTGCGTTGCAGGGCAGGGGCTTGCTCCTCACACAGTTCCATGAATGTGGCTTTCCGCATTCGAAAGTTCTGTAGCCACTGGTCATCATCCCAAACCTGCAAAACGATGCGGTCCCACCACTCGGTGCTTGTCTCTCATGACCAGAACCGGCGGTGCACCGTGTGCAGATGCTCTGTGAAGGAGCTCAGCAATGCGGTGCTGTTGTCCTTCATGGCAGTTACCAGCCCGGAGTCATCCGAATCCTGGTCTGATTCGGAGCTGAATGCATACTGTGCCACTAGCCGAGATGTATTCATTATGCTGAAGGTGACAGTTGAGATCAGAGCTGGATCCATGCTGCTGCAAAAGGACTTCAGGGAAGAAATGCGCTAAAGTTGAAAATAGGTGCGAGTTGCTAGTAGCAACTGTCATGACGTGAGGGGAACAGAATGAACCATGGGAAAGCAAGACTTTACCCATGGTGCACAGTGCTACTCTTCTTCTTCCCAGGAGTCTTAGCGAAAATTCGGGATGGATGGAACTGTGGGATAGGTTCCCACAATTCAATTGGCTTTCTTGTGGAATTGCGAATTGCAGGGGGGGGGAGGGGGCTCTGTTCCATCACAGGCAGTGTAGTATGTACACGATCTTGCGCAACAAAAACCACGTGACTTTTAAAGTGCAACGGGCTTATTGTGCGATTATTCCTGTAGTGTGTACATGGCATGAAAATATTATGGGTGTCTCCACTGTTTACCTCTTCACAATCATTTCTTTTGAAGTCTCTGCAAGCTCTTCTCTGGCATTAGTTTCAGTAATCTAAAGAAAGACATGCAATATACATAATGGTCTACCAGGGAGGTAAGTCTTTCCTATCCCCTGTCTGCAGCAGTTTATATGATGGCATGCTATTTTGTCCTTAAGTACAAGGCCTAGAGAACATAGTTTTCAGCATATACATATATAGCATCACTTGTTTTCTGTACATGTATCTCACACTGATTAAGATGACCAGTGTGACACAGGCTTTCAACAGAAATCTTATATTGACCCCTTTTGGTGAACCCAGTAGATCCTTGAACTCCTATGTCCTCTGCCAGTTGGCACGAAAAGATTCTTGAGTTCCAAAAACACCTACACCTTGAGTTGATTCTGACACTTTAAGCTGTATTTCCCAATGAGAAAGATCACCAGTCTGCAGAAATGAATTGATCTGCATGTTTCATGTTGTCTCTTTAGCAGGTAGACTATCTTCTAGGACATACTATGAACTATATCTATTCATTAAAGTGAACTGTCTTGGAGATCTCGATCTACCTTTAACTATATCATTATGATCTGAAAAATCCTTTCAAGGAGAGTGCTGTACTATTGAAACTGTCAGATTTTGTTACTGTTCTTTTTAAGAATTCTCCATACTTGCCGCTCTTATCTCTGTGACTTAAGATTTCTTTGATGTTCTTTAAAACGCTTATTCCCAGGCTGCATTTTTTCCCCTTCAGGGTGTTTGTTTGTTTGTTTGAGGAGCACTCAGTCACTTTCCTCTTTGCCAAGTATTCTCCTCTTTCTTCTCAGGTAAGAAAGTGTTTAACAGATTATCTCCTAAAGGGAACATTGGCAGGGTAACAACCACAGCTGTTTTATTATAAACAAACACTCCTATGTGACCCTAACTAATGCTGTTTTAGTGGAGTAGAACAAACAAATTTAAAGTGTTTCTCTCTCAGAGAGAGGAATACTCTTATAACCTTCTCAGTAAAGGCTATCAAAATTGAGAGAATATAAACCTTTCAGTCCTGGGTGGGTGGAGGCTGGATAAAGAAAAAAAAATGCATGCCTGCTGCTTTGTACTGACATTATAGTTTTGATTTTTCCAAAGGTAAAACCACCAAGATGGTATTTTGAACAACATAAAAGTCAACACACAAATATTGCAAAACACATATGCACTAGGCAGGGCTGAGGGATATCTCTCACCCATTCAAGGACAGATTCCGCTAAGAGAGATTTTTTTTATAACGGACCTTTAGAGAAAGGAGCATGCACACAATGGAATACTGACTGACCAATAAGGACCATCCTCCAGGTCATAAGCACTGGTCATTCCAGAAAGCTGCAACTAAATATAAAAGAAGGGAAGTGACAACCACACTTGTATTGACTTCCCCACAGCTTGATATCTGAACAAGCATCTAAAAGACTTTCAAATGTGGTGGGAAGACTATAAGGCAAACATTGCCTTTGAATTGAAGAGCTGCAAGCCTGCTTGTACTATCTGTCAGGATGAGAAATTTCTAAATTCAAATTCTGTTAGAATTTAGATTCCACTCTTATTTTTATTTCTTTGTTATAACTCTTTATGATCTCTTAAGCCTACAACTTATAATCACTTAAAATCTTTTTTTTTTTTCTGTAGTACTACTAATAGGCTTGCTTATTTTTATCTTAACTAGTGTAGTCTGAACTTGAAGTTTCTAGAAATAGACTCATAGGCATTAGGGTCGGAAGGGACCATTATGATCATCTAGTCTGACCTTCTGCATAAGGCAGGCCACAAAACCTCACCTGCCCACTCCTGCAGTATACCCCTAACTTAGGACAGAGTTATTGAAGTTCTCAAAACATGATTTAAAGACTTCTAGATACAGAGAAACCACCAGCAAGTGAACGGTGTCCAATATTGCAGAAGAAGGGGGAGGAGGGAAAAGAAAAAGACAGAAAAACCAGGGCCTCTGCCAATCTGCCCCGGGGAAAAAAATCCTTCCTGGCCCAAATATGGTTATCAAATAAACCCTGAGCATGTGGAGAAGACTCACCAGTCAAACATATAGAAAAATTTGCTGTAGTAACTCAGAATCCACCCAATTTATCATTCCATCACAGGCCATTGGGCATATTGACTGCTAGTAGTCAAATATCAGTTAATTACCGAATTAAGCTATCCCATAATACCATCCCTTTCATAAAATTATCAAGCTCATTCTTGAAGCCAGCTAGGTTTTTTGCTCTCACTGCTCCAACTGGAAGGCTATTCCAGAACTTCAGTCCTCTGATGGTTAGAAACTTTTGTTTGATTTCAAGTCTAAACTTTCTGATGGACAGTTTATGTCCATTTGTTCTTGTGTCCACATTGGTACTGAACATAAATAACTCAGTAACAAAAACTGGTGTATGATTTCCTCACAGAGAGGGAGAAGTGAACTCATTAGTGAGCTTGGATGAGGCAAATCTTTGTCCAGCACAAGATGGTATTATCTTGGGTGCATTCATAGGTAGTAAAGAGCTTGGCATCTATGGGGGTTACTGGGTGTTCTCTGGCTCTGTGGTGGGTGCATGAGTAACTCAACTGAATGTGTAGCACCATCTGCTGTCATGCTGGATGATAATAGAGTCTGGAGAGATTTTGTGTATCATCTACAGAAGCACATTTGGAGGTCAGCACATGCCATAAGAGTAAGGAGGTTCAATGGTATCCCACATTCAAGCTATATCAGGCTGCATGTCTATGACAACTGTAAACAACGAGAAATCTGGGGACAACCACATTTACTTTCATAGCTCCAGTATCAACCTAAATACATTAAGACAGGGGTCAGCAACCCCTTACATGTGTGCCAAGGCTGGCGCACACACCTATTCCCAGAGACATGCAGGGCTCCCGGCCCTACAGTGCCACAGCTCCTCCCCTTTGCTTGCCCTGCCCCCAATGGAGCCTTAGGACATTAGAGCCACGCACACACATGCAGCTCCCCACCCTTGCTGGCCCCAATCCCCAGCAGAGGAGTGGGACCAGCATGGAAGAGCCCATGCACGTGGCTCCCATCTCTGCTGGCCCTGATCCCCAGTGGCGGGGGGGGGGGGGGGGGGACGGAGGGCTAGCAGGAGATGGGCTCCTTTTCCCTGCTGCAGCTGCCCCCCGGCACCTGCTGTGGGTTGTCGGGTGGGGCTAGCATGGGGGCTGGCTAATGTTGCTGATCCCTGCCCTGAGACATCTGATATCTACAGTCTCAGAATATCTTCCAAAAATAAAGTCTGGGATGCACATGTCAACACGTTTAAAACCACCATCACCAATAAAGACACTCCATGAGAGAAGTAGATCACATTGTGGAATGAACAACCCAAATATCTCAAGAGAACCTGCTTCAATATAGGAAAAATCTATCTATCACCAGCTGCAAACACGTAGTCATTTCTACCACTCCACACTGGAACTCAGGTGGGATATCTAAACAATTGCAACTCATACTTGATGGGGACCACATACTGACAGAAATATTTCCTAAACCCTTCTTCTGGAAGTCAAATAACTCCCCACATTCACCAAGCTCATCATCAGCTGCAAGCTCAAAAGACCATGAAGCAAAAGCATACAGACACCAAAAGAGGTCTAATAATTCAGCCTGCTACTACACGGCAAGTGGACATCTGTACATAGTGGATCACCCTCCCTCCACTTTACACAGATCCAGGGAACATGATCAAGCCCTCAATTTATACTACTGTAGTCATTTCTTTCAGTTTATTTCTTTAAATGTAATATAGCTGACCCATGTGTTCAATATCTTATCTTAGAAAGCAATTTCTATCAGGTATATGTTAACAACAACTTCAGACCAAGTATTAACAATAACTTCAACGCAGTATGCAGCTATGACTCTGAGTACCTTTCCCAAACATGATGAAGAGCTCTCTGTGCTCTCAGAAGCCTCTTTCTCAACAACAGAAGTTGGATCAATAAAACCCATTACCTCACCCACCTTGTGCCTCCAAAAATAATAATCTTCCTTTGATAGCAACTCTTTTACCCCAACTTTTCCAACTACAGCACAATAAGAAAAACAGAATTTTGCAGTCAGTCATATTGTTAAAGAAATTAAAGAGCAAAGACTTAGCAAACTTTTTTTTAAACAATCCCCATTACAGTACTGAGATAAGTAATAAAAGGAGATAATGATTAGTGCTACTGTGAAACTGAGCTACAATGAAATCATATGATTATAACAGGTGCTATCATTTTGTCACACCTGACACCTTTTTAAGATACTGGTGTAACTACATCCATGGGAAATCTAATTGAAGAAATGATCAAGCTGTGGAAAATAACTCATTAAATCTAAACATAAAAGCTGAACTATTACTTAAAGGAACTCCACTGGAAAAAAATGGTTGACTTATTCTAATGAAAATTTGGATATTTTGAACAAAATGCCTGTTTAATTTGTCCTAGTCTGCCAATAATTACATAAAGAAAGTACACAGCCTTAGAATGGTTAATAAAAGAATGAGGAGTTTAAAACAGTAATAATACTTTATAGTTGTGTAATTGCATTTTTATATCATTGCTTTACATAATCGGAAGGTGCACGTTACAACCTGGCATATTGTTACATTGCACTGTATGAATAAGTAACAAAAATGGTGTGTTATGAAATGGAAAAATGAATTTATATCTGACACCTGAAAATACTAACTAAAATAGCACATGTGGCACTAAGAAAATATAATCTTTAAAGACAAAAGTCATAGACTGTCTAAATAATCAACTTTACTGACTGCAGCATCTACTTAACTTTGGGATAAATCTGGAGCAACAGCATTGGCTATACGGGATTTGTACTGGATTTTTTCATTATCACTGAAGCAAATCCAAAAGAGACAGGGCCTCCCTGCAGATTGAGCCGGAAGAACCTTAATTTAGGTCATTGGAATTTAACCTTTTCTTTCTTTTTCTGGATAGCAGCTAATAAACAGTGACAATGATAGTTGCCTGTATAGCAGAAAAATGTTGGATAAATAAAATTTTATTAGATAGTATAGAATTTAATTACCTATACATGTTTTATGGTAAATCCTAATCAGTTTACTCTCATGAGCAGTCCTACTCGATTTAGTGAGACTACATTTGTGAGTAAGCTGAGCAAGATGGTGCCTTTGGCATAATTTGTCAGTAAAGTAAGAGAAGGCTTAATGCAGTTCTAATACCGACATGGTGCCATGAATAAGAACTATTTTACAATAAAAAGAACCCAGCCAACTGAACTTTTGAACTGCAGTTATCTTATCACAAAAACTTCTATTTTTGTGGTATTTGTGTGTTGATTTGTTGTCTTCTGTTGCATACATAAGGATCTATTTAAATGCTAATACACAGCACATGATTTTTAAGAAAGCATTTTACATTTTATCATTGGTTGTAGGATTACAATATTTCAGGTTCCCCCTAAAAAAGAAAATACTGCTGGAGATGTGGGGAGGAAGTTGGTGGAAGGGGTAGAGTTGGGTTGGCTGGAGAGTGATGCAGGAGGCATCTAGGGAGTTTTTCAGAGGCATGTGTACTGGGTGAAGGAATTTGTAGGATGTTGAAGAGGGCACCTAGGGCTTCACTCTTGATATAGATGTCAGAATTGTGCCACCTGTCATGGTGGCAGGTACAGACCTGGGATGCAGGGACAGCCATCAACAACAACCACCCCATGGGGCTTTCCACCTTCCTAATGCTGGGAGACAGGGGCTGGGCGAGCAGCATACATCAGCTGAAATGGACCAATCAGATGTGGATTCAGCAGAGGACCAATTGGGAAGCTGATCAGTTAAGGTTCTCTCTAAGCTGCAGCAATCTGCTTTGAAAACACCAGATCATTACCTCTTAGTTGAAAAATCTGCCAGGATAGTGGGCACAGGATCAAAAAAGAGTCAGTGTCTGGAAAAAACCCCAGAGCTACAGTAACCCTAATTACTTCTGTCAGCTGTACATTGTTGTGCACTATCCCATGTCACCTCCATAAGCAAGGCATGTGTCAATCCAAACTGTGAATTTCAAACTGCAATATAAAATGTGTTTAATATATTCCCAATAACTGACTGTCAAACATATATAGTTTTGAAATTTCAATACGAGTTTCAAAGTAAAATCTGATAACATGTACTGGAATTGCCATCATTGTTTAAGTTATTAAATTCCTGTATTCCTGAGAGTAATCACTTTTTACAAAGAAATCTGAATTACTGGGGAGTTAGACTTTTTTGATTTGCTCTTAGCTTTTTTATTGCTCAATGTGAAGTATATTTATGATTGTCTATTTTATCTGATCTTATAAAGTACCCTGCAGACTACTTATGTGAAGGATGCTATATAATTGAGATGTTGTTGTACTAAAGAACAATGGTTCACACCTATTATAACTGAAATCACTTGATGTATAGTTTGTTTCCCACACAGTGACAAACCTGTTGAAACAGTATTGAAGTGGTGTTGTCTGATAAGAGCCCATTTTATACTTATACAAGAAAAAATAAAGCTGAAAAGAAAAGGAATGTGCTGTAAACTGATTTATTGAGATATTCTGTGGAGTAGATGAATAGGACATTCAAAATATTTTTCTTCTAATGTTTTCTTTGTTATGTTTTCTTTTCTAATAAGGATAATATATTTTAAAAAGTTATGATAATAAATGTATAATAACTGGTCATAAGTAGTAAACAATTATCTATCTGAAAATATTCAAATAAAGTGTTGAATTAAAAGAGGACATGAATTAAATATATAAAATGGAGAAGAATGCTTTAAGGGGTATTAATCTAAGTAATAAGGAATTTATAAACATTTCATTCTACAGTTTGCACTGAGTATAGCAATGGGGAGAGACAATTAGTAAAATGTAATGTTACACTTCAGAGCAACTGCAGTTACATTTCTCTTCTGTAGACAATCAAGGGAATTATAGAATCATAGAAGATTATGGTTGGAAGGATGTCAGGAGATCATCTAGTCTACTCCCCCACTTAAAGCAGTACCAACCCCAACTAAATCATTCCAGCCAAGATTTTGGCAACCCATACCTTAAAAACCTCTAAGGATCAAGATTCCATCATCTTCCTAGGTAAACCATTCCAGTGCAACACCACACCGCTAGCGAGCCTCATAACCAACGTAGATCTCCCCCAATGCAACTTGAGGCCATTGTTTCTAGTTCTGTCATCCACTACCACTGAGAACCACCTAGTCTATCCTTCTTGGAACCTCCTTTCAGGTACTTAAAGGCTGTTGTCAAATTTCCCTCATTCTTTTCTGTAGATTAAAGAACCCTAATTTCTTCAGCCTCTCCTCATAAGTCATGTGTTCCAGCTCCCTAAAAAGTTTTGATTGCCCTCCACTAGACTTTTTCTAATTTGTCCACAAAACTGGACACAATAATCCAAATGAGGCCCCATCATTACCAAATTGAGAGAAGTGATTACTCCCTTCTATCTGCTGTGAATGCTCCTACTAATGCAGCCCAATATACTGGTAGCCTTCCTGGCAATAAGGGCACACTGCTGAATCATATCCAGCTTCTTGTCCACTGTAACCTCCAGATCCCTTTCCACAGAACTGCTGCCAAACCACTCGGTCCCCGATCAGTAGCAGCGTGGGGGATTTTTACATCCTAAGAGCAGGACTCTGCACACGTCTTTGTTGAACCTTATCAGATTTTTTTGTGGTCCAATCCTCTAATTTGTCTGAATTGCTCTGTATCCTATCACTGCCTGCCAGTGTATTTACCACTCTCCTCAGTTTAGTGTCATCTGAAAACTTGCTTAGGGTGGAAACCACTACATCACCCAGATCATTAATGAAGATTTTGAAAGAAAACAGCCCCAGAACCAACTCCTGCACACTCTGCTTGTTACCAGCTGCCAACTAGACATCGAGCTGTTAATCACTACCCATTGAGTCCAATGATCTAGCCAGCTTTATAACCATCTGATAGTCCATTCATCCAACCAATGCTTCTTTAACTCACTGATAAGAATACTGTGGGAGACTGCATCAAAAGCTTTGCTAAAGTCAAGATATATCATGTCCACTGCTTTCCCCATAACCAAAGACTCAGTCATCTCATCACAGAAGGCAATCAGGTCGGTCAGACATTACTTGTTCTTGATAAATCCACACTGATTGTTCCTGATCATCATCTTCTCTTCCCAGTGCCTCAAAAAGGATTCCTTGAGGACCTGCTCCATGATTTTTCCAATGAGTGAGGTGAGACTGACTCGTTTGTAGTTTTTCAGATCTTCTTTCTTCCCTTTTTAGAAGATGGGCACTATACTTGACTTTTCCCAATCATCTAGAACCATCCCACAGTCATTGCAAGTTTTCAAAGATAATGGCCAATGACTCTGCAATCACATCAGTGAATTGCCTCAGCACCCTTAGATGCACTGCATCGAGCCCCTTGGATTTGTGCATGCCCAGCCTCTCTAAGTAGTCCTGAATACACTTTAGGCTTCTGAGTCCTTGATTTCTCTCCCTTCTGAACAGTGCATTTCCAGATTGCAGAGCTCCCTGCCTATACTGTGACCTCCTTAGAAAAATTAGAGTAAGCCAGCCTGCTTTTCACCTCAGAGATGGTAAATAGGTAGGAAAACAACATAATTGCCACAGTGAAACAATGACATAGCTCTTTCTAATCAAGCACATTTATTCTCAATATAAAGGCATTACAGAGAAAACAGATTACCCACATGCCAACAATTTTACCAGAGATTGCTCCCTGAATCCAATAAGGGCTCTGACCAGTGAACAGTTTTTCAAACATCATAAAGGGGTTGTCCTGTGGTCATTATTTGCTCTGAGCTAAAGCTATGAAACATACTCAATCTTATGAGGCTTCAGTAGGCCAACATCAAAACCTCTCTCTAAATAGTAGGGTTCCCCTTAGAGCAGTCGCCCTGTCCATTTGCTAGTTCAGAAGAAAGATCCTGAGACAGTCTTGACCACACCAAGCCAGAGAATGGACTCAGCTGTCATTGTCTCTTCCACTTTCTCCAGCTAAATCCTGATGTGACAGTCCCTGTCAGGGACCCAGTTGACAAGCAAGGTGTTGGCACCCCTTATTCCTCAGGTAAGCCACCCGCAGGCTTCCTGTCAGTCAAACCACTGGCCAAGGGGACCTGACTGTCAGTCATGAGGCCTGCTTCCCTTGGGTGTTAGGGCCTGCTTTTTACCCTGTCTGTAATCCATGTCCCTGTTTGGGTTACAGGGCAGCCTGTAGCAGAGCTGGTGTCTCTTCAGCATACTGTCTGCTCTGGACCCCTTTTTCTGGATGGCAGAGTTCACTCCTTCCTCTGGCTGTAACCCCTGCATTGGACCAGGCCACAGGGTGGCCTGTGGTTGGGGCTGTTGACTCTCTAGCCCCCTTTAGACTGCTGACTCCTCTAGCCTGAGCTGTCTTATTCTCTGGGACTTCCCCAGATGAGCTCCAGAAGCAGATCTCTCCTCCTCTTGTCCCACCCCCATACTGAGGCCCTGGCTGCCCTTTTTAACTTCCTCTTCCTGCCAAGGGGTGGGAAGCCTATGTGGCCAAGAGAGACCTCCCTGGCTGCTGAGGTGGTAGAGGGCTCCCCCTCTGGTGGGAGGGGTTGGTACACCCCATCACACCTGACTTTTCACATTATCAGAATAAACAGAACTTATATTTGCCATCTGTGGTCCACTCAAGGTGTGCCTAAGAAGGTCTCAGGACTTCAGCCATCACCTGTCCCTGGGCCAGAAACTGTATCCCACTATTTTCTATGGGGGTTTTAAGGCTTCACAGCCCCCTACCATACATTATGATAGCCCCACATGCCAGTCTGCCCAAAAGCCATCACCTGCCCATTGCTTTCTCTTTGAGGGCTATGAACAGTGTATTGCCAGCAGTTACAAGTGACCATACAGCTCTCTCAGCAGTGCATTTATTCTAAAGGTAAAAGCTTTATAGAGAAAACTAAAATTGAAAAGGCACACTGAACATGCCCAGAAACAGCCAGCAATCTTATGGGATCCTAGCAGGCTAAAGTCCTGCCAACCCTTCTGCAGGATTAGGACTGGTGGATGAGAGTTCAAGTCTATTTGGTGGATCAGAAAGAAGGCCTTGGTTCAGTTCAGGTTCATTCTTCTGTCCCAAAAGACCTTTGTTTGCCTGTTGATCTCTGGAAAATCCAACTTCCACCAGCACAGGAAAACCGCCCCAAAGAGTGATAATTCTAGAGTTGTTTACAGTGTCAGTAACTAGCTTGAATCACCTCCCACTGGATTTAGTTTTATGGAGAAGCTACGGTAACCTTCCCGCATGGAATAAAATGTAACCACATATAAACATTCAGAAATTTAACAGATTTGTTCTCAAAGATATGGTCTGGGGTTGCAATATCTGTATTTTGCTACTATTATTAACCCTGACCACCAACCCTCACCCTCATCACTTCACTTCCCCCGCCTTAAGTCTTGTTTTTTCTCTCTCTCTCTCTCTTCCCCCCTTCCTGTCTGCAAAGATAATGCCTTAGCCAGGAAAGACTGACTCTCCATAATGCTGCTGTTAGGTTGTGACCAGAGAAAGAGCTAAAAGCAAACAGACAATGCTAGTATGAATTTGCCAGCTCTCAGGGCAGTTAAAGGAAATAAAGTACATTTTAAAAATGATATCTTTTTCTCATTGAAATTCTTTAACTGGTTCCTTCTTTCACTGCATCTTTTTTTTAAAAAGGGTAAAAAGTGTAATTGGGGCTCCACAGTACACCAAAACCCTAGGGTGCCCTTAGCATGCCAAGTGTACCATGACTTTGATGCAAACACTGTAGGTGTTTCAGCAGCTGAGCACTAATCTTGGTGGATCCCAATAACTATTTAGACACATGGGTCAGGAAATGGTTATTTTACTAGGGTGAGCAGGAAAGGGAAAAGTTGCAGATATCTTATGTAGAGACAATTTACAACTCACAGTGAGCAATAGAGGTTTCTGTTGGAGCTCGGGATGCAGTCCAATTGAGAGTCAGGGCTCGTCAAGCCTTGTATGCTCTCTTTAATTCAGTCTCTATTCAAGCAAACAGGAACTAGCAAGATTTCCAGGCCAGGCTCAGTTAGAGTCTCTCATTGTGGCTCCATTGTGGCACATGATCCCTTTACTGCTGGTCCCCCATAAGTACTATGAAGACCAGCACCTGGTTGTAATATACAGCAATCACTGCACTTTTACCCATGAGTCTGCATATGGTTTGCAAGGAATCTTTTCTGCCTTCGATGCTCCTGCAGTTCCTGGCTAACTATGACACTTCTGTATCCAAACAGAGCCTGGCTGCATTCTTAGGCCATGTCTATACTGGGGCTAGATTTAAAGTTGATATTGAGATGCCAAATTATTAAATGTGAAGGAGCCTGTTCACACTACACTCCCCCCTCCCCCCCCCACATGGTTAGCTCTGCACCCATCCTAAGGCTGCCCCGGGGCCACCTCGTTGTCGCCCAGACTCTCTGACCAAATGGCTTCACCCCACCCCCAGCAGCTATCAGTGGAATGCTGTTGACATGGTATACCTTGACTTTAGCAAGGCTTTTGATATGATTTCCCACAGCATTCTTGTCAGCAAGTTAAAGAAGTATGGGTTGGATGAGTGGACTGTAAGGTGGATAGAAAACTCACTTGATCACAGGGTAGGAATCAATGACTCATTGTCTAGTTGGCAACCAGTAATGAGTGGAGTGCCCCAGAGGTTGGTCCTGGGGCCGTTCTGTTCAACATCTTCATTAATAATCTCGATGATGGGATACATTGAGTGCTTAGTAAGTTTGTGGATGACACCAAGCTGGGGGGAATGGTAGCCATGCTGGAGGGCAGGGACAGGATCCAGGGAGACAGACAAATTGGAACACTGAGCTAAAAGAAACCTCATGAGGTTCAACAAGGACAAGTGCAAAGTCCTGCACTTAGGACGGAAAAATCCCATGCATTACTACAGGCTGGGGATCGATTGGCTAAGTAGCAGCACTGTAGAAAAGGACCTGGGGGTTGTGATGGACAGGAAGCTGGATATGAGCCAACAGTGTGCCCTTGTTGCCAAAAAGGCCAATGGCATATTGGGCTGCATCAGTAGGAGTGTTGCCAGCAGATCGAGGGATGTGATAATTCCCCTCTATTTGGCATGGGTGAGGCCACATCTGTAATACTGTGTCCAGTTTTGGGCTATCCACTACAGAAAGGATGTGGACAAATTAGAAAGAGTCCAGGGGATGGCAACAAAAATTATTAGGGGGGCTGGGGCACATGACTTACAAGGAGAGACTGAAGGAAGTAGGCTTATTTAGTCTGCAGAAGAGAAGACTGAAGGGGGATTCAACTACTTGCTCCAAAGAGAAGGGAGCTAGGCTGTTCTCGGTAGTAACAGAGAACAGAACAAGGAACAATGGTTTCAAGTTACAGCTGGGGAAGTCGAGCTTGGATATTAGGAAAAACTTTCTCACTAGGAGGGTAGTGAAGCATTGGAATGGATTATCTAGGGAGGTGGTGGAATCTCCATCTTTGGAGATATTTAAGGTTCAGTTAGACAAAACCCTGGCTGGGATGATTTAGGGGGAGTGGTCCTGCTTCTAGCATGGGGTTGGACTAGATGACTTCATGAGGTACCTTCCAGCCCTATGATTCTATAACTGTGAAGTGAGCACAGCACAGATCAAACTCACCTGATGTTCCTTCCTTTGCAGTACTGTCACTGATGCCATCCTGAAGTGGGGCAGGCTGCTCTGGGGTGACAAAAAGATCCAGGCTCCCTGAGAGAAGTGTTATCCCTGTCTCTCAAACCAATTCTGGGATGGATCCCGGAGGCCAATAACTTCTTATTAAACCACTCTGTGTCTACACTGACATTAAACTGAATTACTGAAATCTCCTAAAACGCTATCCCTCCTGCAGGGGTGGTGTTACAATGCCAGCTTACAGCATCAGTTAGTTCGACTTTACAGCCATGTGAATGTGTACACAGGCTCTAGAGGGTTGATATAAGCAGCATTATGTTAACGCTCAGTGTAGACCAGGCCTTAGTTCAGAACTTTTCCCATCACGTGGCCAGAGAAAGGGGATGTAATGTGTGAAGGGAGCTGGTAGGTGTTGTAGTCCCCTCATTAGCAGATCTATCACAAAAGATTTTTAAAGGTGCTTATTTCTGTGGCACTAAGCAGATTAACACAATCTGTATTCACATCCCTGAATCATATTGAACAGCATTCAGCTCTTCCCCTCCCCCCCACCCTATCTTCTTTCAGGGACAGGTGACATTAATAGTGCTTCTCTTTATATCTCCTTTGCTTTTTCTTGTCTTCTGGCATCTTTTGTCTTCTTTTTCCTCACAGACATAAATGGCTCCACACAAAACATTAGCCTACTCTCCTGCATTTGCCAGGGAAAGTCCATCCCACTACATTTCTAAAGTCCTGCTCCAGCCCTTCAATGCTGTTCTGTTATTTGGGGTTCTGGCCTTTACAGTTTCAGATATTACTAAAAAAGGGGCATTTAACTGCTTCTTCATTTAGCCTGAATGGAACATGTCTGCCATGTTCAATAGCACCACCCATTGCTCAAAGATGCACTAACTGGGAACCACTCAATTTAGAGCATAACAATATCATTTTGGGTACAGCAAAAAACGAGAGTCCTGTGGCATCTTATAGACTAACAGATCTTCTTTGTCATAAGCTTTGGGCTATAACCCACTTCGTCAGATGCATCAAGATCAGGTGCATCTGACGAAGTGGGTTATAGTCCACGAAATCTTATGCCGAAAAAAATCTGTTAGTCTATAAGGTGCCACAGGACTCTCGTTGTTTTTTGCTGTACAACAGACTAACACGGCTACCCCTCTGGGATTTTGGGTACAGCTACTCTAGCGAGTTAACAGTGGTGTAGCTGCACTCATGCAGCCGTGTCACTGTAATGTAGTTACTCTAAAATGACAGGAGAGGTTAAGATTTTAAACAACTTTCCCATTAGCTTAAGTATTCCAGACCCTGTGAGCAGCACTGTAGCTATGTCAGCAGGAGCTCTCCCACCAACCATCCACACCAGTGCTTGTCTCAGTGTTACTTATGTTTCTGTGTGTATGTATGAATAGTCATGTAGGCTATGTCTACACTAGAAAAAGTTAGGTCGAGTTAAAATGGCAACACTTTAAATCGACTTAGTCCACTTCGTTAAGTTGATCTAACTGCCCTTAGGTCGACTTAACAAAATGGATTTATACGTCCACACTGGGCTTAGGTCGACCTAAGAAGGCTTAAGTCGACCTAATGATTGGTAGTTACTAAGTCGATTTAAGAAAATCCTTAATTCAACTTAATGAAAGTTTAAGTCGACTTAATGAAAGCCTAGTGTATATGCAGCTTAATTTAAGTCAATGTAAACCTCCTTAATTCCTTACGTCAATTTAAATTGCTAGTGTAGACATAGCCTGAGCAACGTAAGTTTTGTCAACACACTGTAGCGCAGGTATAGTCTTTCACTTCAACAGAAGAAACATAACATGCTTTGGACAGTTTTTCTAGAACAAATTCCAGGTAAGCACATTATGTTCCAGTTCTCCTTAATGGAACCAGCACTTAAGTTCTCAATTAAAAGTTTTCAAGATACTCAGGGGAAGTCTATACTGATGGCAGCAAAGTCAACTCCGTCAGTGCGATCTTCAGTTTTCGATTGAGGTGTCTGTGTAGACGTGCTCAATCAATAGCTGAACCGGAGCTGGAACACCTGCTCCCTAACCACACTTACAGTATGCCGACTGGCTGCCATTTCTGGTCAGCTTAGTCAAGTGTGTCGGGAGGATTTAAGAAGTTGGCCGGAAATATGCATATCTCCCGTTGACTGCTGCCAAAAATGGCAGTAAGTCTAGACTAGGGCTCAGTGATGTGAAGCTGAATAGAGCTAGCAATGCCATATTTTGTTGAAGGTTAAACCAACAAAGATATATACCTAGAAAATGTAGATGGAATTAAAGTTCAGATTTCAGCAACCAGAGATGAGAAATAATGTTAAATTCAGAGGACAATTTATGTTGGTGAAACTTACTGTCTTCTGGTTCTCTTAGCCCATAAATTACACCAAATACATTCCCTTACTCATACATGTTAACCAGCAAATAACTTACACGTCACATCTTTGCCCATTTGCTCAAGTAAAATCTCATTCGATGCAACTTCTGAAAGTTTGTCACAGATCTTATGATGTGCACTGTTTTACTTAAAACCCGTGCTCCTGGAGTCCTGCAATTTTGTGAGAAACAGTTTTCACTGAAATCGCCTCCGCTCCCGCCTCCCAAAAGAGTAAGCTTCTAGCTCTTTTGGCTGTGGGCAAAAAGCTTGAGAAAATGTCGTGACTGTACATTAAAGACTTAAAACTCAAAAGGAACATGAATAGTCAACATTTATAATAATAATAAAAAAACATGATTTTTAAGCCAAACTTCTGATTTTTGAATGCTCCAGTGTTAATATTATGGTTTATACTCTTCTCTTTTAGTTTCTCAGTATGTATTAATAAAAACCCCTACAAAATGAGGGCCAGCCACAAGAGCAAGCTGGTTACCGCTAATTCGTGTTAAATCAGAACTTCCTGGCATCTTTGATGTGTACGTCACAGCAACAAAGACCGTATCTATAATACAGAAGTGCACCAGTTTAACTAGACTGGTTTTTGGAGTGATGTAGTTAAACTTGTGCATAATCTTAATGCAGATGTGCTTAAATATATTGCTTGCTTATATTACATGTTATATTTTATTTTAAAACCAGTTTAAACTGCTGGACATTTCCAATGGAAAAATAGCTTGGGATCCTCTAGACATAGGTTCCATTGCATATATACCATTGATACATGAAATTTGCACTATACCTTTTTACACATCACCTTTTATGTAGTCCAGGAGGCTCCTGATAGCTTTATTTCGAGGTGGGGGGGCATAATTTAGGTGATCATGGACACAGAATTAATCTGAAGGGATTATATTATTTATTTGTTTATTGCTGTTTATAAGATGTTCCATCTTCTCAAATTTTCACATAGGAAATTACATAAATTAAATAGTTCAATTTAAAAAGGTAAAAGAAACTTGAGTGTACCAAACCCTCACAACCTCTTTTACTACCACCACTCACAATGGTTTAACCCTTCTCCACTTAACACCTGCAGCCTGTTCATTAAACGTATAGCTTATCCTGGAACAAGACTACCCTTCTCTCTGCTGCACATAAATTAGAAAGCTGCATCTCATTACATCTCATCTCATTCAATGGTGCCTTGCCCTTTTGCTCCTCACATAGCTTCCTATAGCTACTCAGTCCACTGACTTGGCTCATTATCTCTTTATCTGCACATGTACCTACATTTACAGTTTTGTTTTTCGTGTGTATTTTAGCTCTGAACTAACCATTAAGGAACCTCCAGGTGCTCATTTTCTACTTGTGATGGTCTGCTTAACCTGCCATATTCCATACAGTAAAACTGAGAAGCTGTTTTGCTCCAAGAATCCATCTAACATATTTAGCTAATGAATGGGGAAAAAAGGCTAACTTTACTTAAGCACATGTTCATCAAGATCTTATACCTCTCTCTCCCCACAGGTTTCTTCTCTCTCAACAACTGTTTTACCCCAAAAAAGTATTTTGTCTGCTTATGAGACAAATACTTATGTTTAAATAGTTGTGCCAAAAAACAAATCTCCAGGAAATTATATATAAAATTGAATTTACAAAGATAATGCTGTAGAATGCACCTACACTGTCAAGATCACTTCAATCAAAGGATTGCTAGGGATAGAAAGCTCCATAAACAAAAGATAAACACTTATATATAGTGTATAAAGAATTACTCTGGCCAAGAATTGTTCTCTGCAGCTATAGGATTTTTCTCAGCAGTAGAGATTATATCTCTAAAGGTCCAGGTGTAGATCAAGTAATACATATGTACAAACAATTCTCAGGCTTTCTTCAAGAAGTCTGGAAAATTGGAATATAGATTATATATCACTAGGAACCAGCAATGGAATAAATTAATTTACAATATTGATTGTAAATTGTATCATTGCCTTATTTTAAGCTATTTATTAGTTAATACTTGTCTCAGACCACATGCCATGAAAGTATTCAAAATAATACACAAAACATGAATTGATCACAATCCACTCACAAAAGAGACCTTTCCAGAGTCCGTGCATCTCAAATTAATTAACAATGTTGGCATATTGATGGCAAGCACAGTTTAAAATAAAAACACACATACACATTGTACCTACTTTACACTAATTAAATGCCTAAAATGTTTAACTTTATTTCTTCAAAGACACTAGAGCTAAGCCCACAGAAAACTTCAGAGGACGAGGGGGAAAATGTTGTCTGCATAAAGGTAGCATTTCTTTTTGATCTTCGCTACTCACAGTATGCGTAAAGTCACTGTATAAAAACACAGTCACTGTCAAAACAAATGAAGGAAATACACACACACACTTCTACAGCCTCATTAAAAGACCCAGAACTATCTGTTCCAAAACCAGAAACTGACTTTGTCTTGAAAGTAAAATAGTGCCTCCCATATTTACCTGGCTTTGTTTCTATCTTTGTATCAATTCATGTATTTACTTACCTTCAGTAGAATACAGACAAATAAAAATTTTAAAGGAAAAACCAGCCTGCATCTAGCAGTATCAAGGAAAAAAGCTTAGACCAGAAGAAAACATGAAAATGCAATGAGAGAAATAGAATGAATCTTAAATTGTAACTGGAAAGAAGTGACAGAGGAACCAGAACAAATTTTCCAGTTTGAAGAAGTGCTTAAGTCTTCTCCTTTTTTAATCAAAAGGGTTGTCAAAATATAAATTTTATAACTGCAGCCCTGGAAATCTGAAGATGGTAAAAAACAAAACTTCAGATTAAATTGTTGAGAGCAATAATCTTTTGCAGAAATGAATAAACTAACATGATGCTTCAGTGAGAAAATACACAAGGGAATACTATGCAAATTTAATAAATTATGGCAATATAATATGGACTATAAAATGTTTTCTATCTTCTAAAAACTGGAACTGATATCCTGCAATGCAGAGACTTTAATGAAGAAACTTCATGGCTATCTTCTGTTTCTCAATAACAAAATGAAACTGGGGAGATCATAAATAAGTTTAGGAACCAAGCAAATATTAAGAAATGTTCTGGGACCTGATCTCACAACCTTCACTGAGGCAAAACTTGCATTCAAGTTGTGTTGCCATTTAACTGATAAAAGTGTCTATCATAGTCTGTTCAATATTAAATATACAAACCTTGTTGACTTATTCAGTAATCACCTTCATGCTCCCAGAAAAGAACTGGGAAAAGAGAGTACCATTGAACTGAGAGGATAATTCTGAGAATACAATAGATAAAACAGGTTATACATCAAAGGGCTCTACCAAAATACTCCGCTACGAGGTTCCAAATATTTAAAGCTATTGACTGTTAACTTGCCACTGCCTTAGCTGACTCAAATGTTACATGGTTCATGGACAAGGTAATTTGTCAGGTATTGAGGATATAAACCAGTGATACCCAGAGGGTGCGCCTACACTTGTAAATTAAGTCGACTTAAGCTTGCTTAAATCGACTTAATTTATTCTGCGTCTACACTACATTTTCCTTAAGTCGACTTAAGCAGCTTGCTTAAGTCGACTTAAGGAAAATTAAGTCGACTTTATTAAACCTCCTTTAAAGTCAACTTTAGGCTTAAGTCAACTTTCCAAAGTCGACTTAAGCCAGTGTAGACCTGGAGTAGCCCTGAATCTACCTAGGGCTCTCCAGGAATCCCCCACAGCCCACCCTGCCAGGGGGGCACAGGGAGATCCTGGCATGCCCACCACAGAGCAGGGCAGAGCCCTGCCCACCCTGCCCCTATGCCCTGCCAGTGTCCTTGTCCCCTCTTTGCCCCATTTTACCCAGGTACAATGGGGCAAAGGCTGAGCCCCCTGGCAATTGGCATCCAATGTTAACACTCTAGGTTGACTTTGTAAGTTCCCCCCTAAGTCGACTTAATTTTATAGTGTGGGCATGCTAAGTCGACTTAACAAAGCCAACCTAAATTACCAAGTGTAGACATAGCCAGAGTGAGGCTCACAAGGTCCAAGTGGCTTTTATGTGCCTTCTGTGGGTATTTGCAGAACATGATATTCTAACACCGTCTGATGTTATTAACTAATCTAAGCTGCATAGTTTTACTATGTTACTAACCAATTGTTAAGAAAATAACAGTACTTGCTCAATCATTTTACTATATGACTGACCAAGTATTGTTTTTTCCCCTCAACAATTGGTTAATAACATAGTAAAAACATCCTGATTCCTTAACTTAGATTAGTTAATAATTAACTGTTATTAAATTAAATGTTTCCCCTGTCATAATGTTTATTTATGAATATATAATACTATAATAAATGAAAAAATGAATTTCATTACTGTGGGTCTTTTGGGCAATGTTGTTTGCTAATTTGGCTCCAGAACTACTGAGGGATGAATTTCTAGAGGGTAGTATAGGAGTTTAGCATAGGAGCCACATGACAAGCATTAAAAAGCATTTTGAAAAAATTCAAAACCAGACTTCAAAGTCAAACTGCAGAGCTGAGATTCATATGCAAACTAGACACCTTCACACTGGGTTTGAATAGGAATTTGGAATGGCTAACTCATTACAAAAGTTCCAAAGGGTAGCCATGTTAATCTAGCCCAGCAAAACAAACTAGGAGTCTGGTGGCACTCTTAAAAGACTAACAAATTTATTTATCGTATGAATAAATTTGTTATTCTTTAAAAGTGCCACCAGATGACTTGATTGTTTCATTACAAAAGGTAATTTCCCCTCTTTTAATTTTCTCACCTATTGCGTACAGGGCTCTCTCCCACACGGTTTGAATCAAAACAACTTTTTAACTTTGCTGACATAGGCTAGCAGACTATAATTCTGGAACTGTTTGAATTGAATTTGTGACCCACTCTTCACTGTTCATATACAGCTAGCATACTACATTTTCCATTTCATTCATCTGATGAAGTGGGATTGCATCTGATGAAGTGGGATTGTGTCCATGAAATCTTATGTGATAAATATATTTGTCAGTCTTCAAAAGTGGCACAGGTGGGGTGCTGTTCTTTAGACTAGAGATTCAGGATGCAGCCCTTCCCCCCCCCCCCATTGTTCTTTGCCCAGATCCCCATTCCCCTGGAGCTCTTTTCCAGGTGTCACATACCTTCCCCTGACCTCCACCCCCAAGTCCCCACATAGTCCTCCCCCCCAGGCCCCACACACCTCATCCCCAGACCCACACACTTCATCCCCAGATCCCCAGGCCCTGCACACCTCACCCTCCCCAGCCCCCACCCTCTAGACCCCCTCACACTGACCTTGCACACCTCACCTCCGGTCCCATGCACCATCTCCTGCCCTCCTCAGACCCCATGCACCTTGCCCCCACGCCTACTCTAAGCCCTATGTCCCTCACCTCTGGTCCCGCACTCCATACCATGCCTCCTCATGTCCTACATATCTTGTTCCGACCCCAAGACCCCACATACTTCACCCTCGGCCCAAAGTCCCTTCCTACCCCCCAACCAGCACCCAGCTTCTGAGGCCTCCTGGCCCAGCACTTAGAGTTGCTGGAGCTCAAGGGGGAGCTGGGAGATACTGAGTCTGCTCCCTCCCTGCAGAGGTGGCATTTACATTTCCTATCCTGCTTCACCTGGGCAACGTCTGGGAGTGCAGCAAGACAGCATGTTTAAAATAGTCCCACCAGCCCCAGATCCCAGGCATGGCTTGGGGCTTTCTCTGGCACATTCAGGGCCTATGCCCCATGTGCTCAGACCCAGCTACACCACTGGCTACAGAACTCCTTTTTTATTTTACTGAAGTTTGAGCATCACTCCTTTAATCATGCAGGGTGCTACAGAGCAGAGTTAACCTCTTTAATTTCAAATGGAAGCAAACAAGGAGTCATGATGGTCTTTGGAAAGGGGAAACAGTTTGCTTGAGGTAACATAGCCTATCTCCTATTCAGATATTAGAGCTCTATCTACTGCACAATGCTATTTTTTTCCACATTTATGCCTCCTACTTTTTATAAAAAATATTTTAGAAATGTTTCAGGGAGTTTTTAAATTGACAATACGAATATTATTTCCCATGGTCCTATACCTGTAAACGCAGGCTACCCTATTTTCCAAAGAATTCAGATTTACACTGCTTTTTAAGAAACTAAAAACATAACTAATAAATTTTAGAAGGCATTACACCTCTTATTTAAAATAGGGGTAGCTATAGGCGTAAAATGGGTGTGTGGGTGTTCGGTTTTGGGGTTTTTTTTTTTTTGGTTGGTTGGTTGGTTTTTTACAAAATAATGTCTTTGTTTTGATCTTCCAAAACTAAGCACAATGTACCCCAGTGGAAAGCTGGGAATTTCCCCTTACTAATGTTACATTGATAGTCCTAATATATCACCTTAAATTTATAATTCAGGATTGAATGCTGCCCATTTTGTACCTCAGACCAATGTAATGAGGCTAATAAATGAGAAAGGAGAGGAAGTAAAGGGGCTTAACTATGGGAATAGTTCAAGACAATCTGTTTTAAATTCTCACAGCTTGAATCTGAACTCAGGCTGTGAATATTCAGAATAGTCTTGGTAGTAATGGATTGGTAGGGAGAATTCAGGTGAAGCGGTCAACAATGCATGATAAATTCAATTTATCACATCAGAATATTTTATCTGTATCTAGAAGAATAATGATGTGTAAGCTACATCATATCATTGTTTTTAAGTAGCCATTATGAAATTACTGCATGGAGGACAATCAGCAGCAAATGCCCTTTATATTGGCTATGGTAATTCTACAAAGAGGCAATTACCCAAGCGGTAATCCTCTTCTGAGTTTATATTTAAAATAGAGTATTCATGACAAACATTTTTGAGCTTTAGCCTGCTGGCAGTCTTGTTCTTATATTTATGTTTTCTTATGGCTCAAGCAAATAACTCAGTTTCTCCTGACAAATAAATATAAGAAGCTCTAAGCATATTATTAGGGTGGCTTACCTAGTGTGTCTTTTGCCTGGAATACTTTGATTTATGGTTATGCTTTATTTCCATGCGTTTTCTACATTGTAATCTTCTATGCTTGGAAATACTTGCAAACAATGCACTTAGTGAATGGCACAGCACAGTTTCTCTATCTAAATCTACATTATATAAAATACATATAAATATATTAATAAAATTGTAGTTTATTACATGGTTGATGTTGCTGCAATGACTGACAAATGACAAACATTGCTGCCAAATTATATTTATTTAAGGTCTTAACCTTTTTTCTGTTAGAAGTAGAGGTTCTATTTGTGAATGCTTGATGTGTGAGTATGTGGGTAATCTTAATTCCATGTAGTAGTAGCTGTAGATTATTACATGGTTGATGTTGCTGCAATGACTGACAAATGACAAACATTGCTGCCAAATTATATTTATTTAAGGTCTTAACCTTTTTTCTGTAAGAAGTAGAGGTCCTATTTGTGAATGCCTGATGTGTGAGTATGGGTGTAACCTACAGCTACTACTACATGCAATCAACATGGTGGGTGTGGTGATATCTTTTATTAGACCAACTTCCATTTTTGATTATTACCTGACCCATCTTGTCTTTTTTCCCTCTTGGGACCAACATGACTACAACAACATACACAAAATTCTATCCCCCCCCCCCCATGTTTGTGGTTTATGATAAATTTGTGTTTTAAAAGCTGCTGAATTTCGGGAGCAGAGAAGGTAGGAATGTCAGCACAGAACCACCCAACCTTCTTCATGTCTGAAGATCTGTCATTTACAGTTAGTAGATCATATTTTGATAATAATCTATACAACCCAGAAAAACTTTCCGTAGAAGAATGGTGCAGAAGAAAGCATAGCAGAGAGATAAGTGACCTGTGTTCTAGTCCAAGCTTTGCCTGTGAGCTTGGGCCAATCATATCAACTCTATTTTCCTTTCCATCTTTTTTACTCACATGTCAGAGAGAGGGGATAATTCATCAACAATTATTTTACTAGTTTGCATAAACAGTTTTATAACCTTGGGGCTAGACCAAAAATAAAAGTGTGTTTTCTTGCCTCTGGAGCAGCCTGGGAGAGAGAGTGTTACTAGGTGAATCAGAGGAGGCACTAAACTGCAGCTGTTCTATAACCACACAGTATATCTCCCTGAAGCACTGCTTAAACTATGCTACCCTTTGCTTCAGATAAACAACAACATATTGGTAACTTAAATCAGCCAAGCAGTTTGGACTCAGGGCTTGTCTACACACCTGAACCTATATTCTTCAAGTGATACAACCCTCTCTAAGAGCCCAGTACTGGCTGCTGACCCCATCTTTGTTCCCACCGACTTCTTTTTTTCATTTCTAGAGCTGTATATAAGCATTTATTTAGTCTTCCCTATCAAGCCAGCTGTTATCATTATTCTCATTTTAAAGATGGGCAAATATGGACTTGGAGACATGAAAGACCAAATGCTGCCACCCTCATACTCACACTGATTAGATGGATGAGACTCTGACAAGATGCTGCATGGGAGCGGGGAGGTGTTCTTTTCCTTATCACATAGCAGAGCCCTGACCTGATCATAGACACAGCCATAGCTCTGCCTCTCTGTGGGGGCAGCGGGCCACTGAAAGATGTGCAAACTTCATATAGAAACACCATTTCTGTTCTTTGACTGGATGAGTCTAACTTAGAATCCACTCTCTTTTGCAAACACTCAACTTCATGAATTTAAAATTTGCTTTCTATAAATATTCTTAAATGTTTGCTTTAAATGTGCCATGGCTGTGAACAGTCCTGTCCCTAGAATAAATATTGAAAGTGAACCAAAAAGTGAAGGATTTTTTTTTTTATTCAAACATGTATTTATGGAACATTGATAAAATTTCTCAGATATATTTCACATCTTTTTTTCCATAAATCTATTTGCATGTCAGAAATCAAGGCTATGGACATATTCTTTCAGCAGCTGTTATTCCAGCCATTTGCTCTTAGTCAGGTGAAATTTTCCATGCTTCCCTAAATCCAGACAGCATCACACACAGGGCTCTGCCTTGGCAGGGTCCCTGTACCCCTTTGCCCCATTGTACACAGGGGGTGCTACCCCCACCACCGTGGACCTGCCCAAGGTCCCCCTAGCCCCAAAAAGTCGACCTAGAGCATCCAGTGTGGACGCTCTAGGTCGACTTTGTAAGTTCCCCTTTAAGTCAACTTTAATTTTAAGTGTAGACACACTAAGTCGACTTAACTAAGTCGACTTAAAGTCGACTTAGTTAAGTTGACTTAGTTAAAGTCAATTTAAAAGAGCAAGTGTAGACATAGCCTGACAGTGCTCAAGGAATGAATCAGAGCTGTGTAATGAATAAAGCTGTTGTGTGCAAGAACCCTGCCTTATTTGTTTTCAGAAACTGTAAGGTAGGTAAGGAATGAAGCTGTATAAAGTGGATTAGGTTAATGGGAATTTATATTATTAGGGGAAACTAGTTTTAAGAGTAGTGGTTAGCAAGTATAGGCCCAAGCCTGAACCAGTTTTCAAAGGCCTTAGCATAACCGCTCACATGAACCTATGCCAAGAACTTAGACGTCACCTAATGAGCAGCTGCAGCCCTAACAAGCACCCTTACGAGAAGAGAACTCCCTGATAGCTCCCTGATAAGCTTACAGCTAACTAAAAATGATCAATGGCTGACAGCTAACTAAAATGATCGATGGCAATGTGGCAAAGACTGTGAGAACCTCTGTAAAAACAGGAGGGGCACAGGGGGCTAAAGCTCTATAAATGTCAGCCCCACAGATACCCCCTTCGGACTGACTCAGGACGCCCAGTGGCTCCGGTCACTATAGCAAATGGGGTCAGTCCAGAGAAGAAAGAGAAAGGTCAGGTCCAAGTCATGAAGCTGACTGGACTGGCACATTGGCCCGAGCTCATCAAAGAAAGGTCAGCACCTGATCCCCGACGGTGGCGAAACTGACACGTTGGTAAGGAGTTCAGTGAATATGAGTAAATCACCAATAGGCCTAGGTGAACACTGGTTCGAGAGTAGCTACAGGTATATAAGTAACAGGTATATAAGTAACTGAAATAGAAATTGAAGCTTAGTACCCCGAGTCCTGGTGTAAGGACAGAAGTAGGTTAGCACCCTGGTCCCCGAGGGTACGGGGGGATAGGTATAAGGTTAGGGATGTGTAGGGCTCAGTCCCCTTAAAGGGATTGCAGCAGGAAGGTTGTTCTTTTAACAACTGGATAAACTAGAAATTAGTTTTAGTTCCCCAAACCTAAGTTGTAAAAGGTATTGGGCTAAGGTTAGGGACCAAGCAGTTTAGCACCCCAGCCTGGGAGTACAGGTAGATAGCCTGCCATCCCCTTTGAAGTTAGGGGCACCCCTTTGTTGCTAGGGGCAAGTGCAGAGTAATAAGAATAGTTTTAGTTATTAAATAACAAGTAATTCTAAAGCATGCTGCAGCACAAGAATATCATAGTATAACAGCATAAATAAACCTTGCAAGTGTGTAACAGTTAAAAAGAGTGCACGAACAAAAAAGATAAGCAAAGATATAAGTCTTCTTGTACCCAAGATGATCTGTAATAAACACTTTGTACTTATAATTCTCTTAATTCTAGTCTATTGTTATTTGCCATGGTACTGTTAATTCCTGACACTCCACTCCCCCTTTTTCTGTTTCCCCTATGGAAACAGCACTTAATTCCTTTGGTAATTACCTGGGTTATCGGCTGGCTCGATTTAACTTTTTATTATTTAGTTCTAGTTCCCCTGACTACTGATGTATCTGTCAGCACCTCCCTTCCATCAGATCAAGGCCGGGCTATAATCCCGGTGGAAAAAGAACCCGGCGTCTGCCTGGTCCCCTCGATGAATAACACCCCCGAGGGGTGACGCCAAACAGTATAAACAGTATACAGGCTCATAGAGAAGCAACAACTGCAAGAAGAGAAAGGATCATGTCTTGGTTAAGATAGATAAATGTTACCCCAGAGAACTGGATTCTATCTCAGGCCAGGTCTGTGCTACTGTGCTGGGGTTGACGGGAGATATGCAAGCTATGTACTATAGAATAGCTATCTCCATTGACTTAACCTGTTATCTCTGTTGATTTACTTATGCTCCCTACCATGGCATCTTCACTGAACTTTGCAGTTGGAAAATGCCCTCTGATCAATACAGCATTACTCTTTTCAAGGGGTGCAGAGTTACAGCATCGAGTGGGGAACATTTCTGGGAGTGATTGAGCAGGTCTCTACTGGTGGCTCAATCGATCTCCCTGGGTTGATCCATGCAGCAGAACCAATGTAGACATACATTCTGTCTCTGCCACAGAGTTAGATACTGGTCAAGTCAAACAAACCAAAGTTTTCACCAAAGTGGTCACAAATTGTGTGGTGCTCATTTTCTGGGTGCTTAACTAGAGAACCCGTGATCTGATTTGCATGTGCTAACTTGCAATGGAAATTAATGATAGCTGTTCTCTGAATCTTTAGTGTTGTGTAATATGAAGTACTTTCAAAAATCAGACAATGGAAATCTCAGTTGGGCACCTAAAATAATGAACACTTTTACATTAATGTCTGTAACACAGTCTCCTACATGCAAAATGGAGATAATACTGTATCACAACGGTGTTTTAAGATAAATGCATAAGTGTTTCTTAAGCATTCAGATTTTGTAGTGATCAGCTCCTCAGAGAAGCCCAGTAGAAAATTAATAATTCTGTCTTCAAAGCAAGGTTTCAATAATGTTCATTGACTGGAATATAGATCCACATTTTGAACAGTGAGGAGAAAACACAATATTGAATTAAGAGGGCCCTGTCCATCCTATGTGCTGAATGAAGCAGGCGTCCTCTGCAAAAAAAAAATAGCATGTGACTTTGTAAGTGAAGATTATCACAATGCATATGCAAAAGGAGACTGAATGACAGTAGCACAGGCAAGTAATTCTGGCATTCATTTTGCAACCTTAGCATTTTCTTAATGTAGCTTTCTTTAATGCATGTATTTAAATCACTGAACATTACTGCTTACAAAATTCAGGACTGGATATTAAGTACATTATCCAGTTTAATGAGTGCCAATATTTTAATAAATGCCTACAATTAATTTTCCTAAGGTGAAAAAGTGGTTTTCATTTTTTTCTCCCTGACAAGTTCAGGCTCAGATCAAATAAAGCAATGAAAAATTACACATAACTTCATATAGATATATAAAACATAAATCTTGTGGTTTTTAAGCCAGTCTTTCATGGGTTTTGAAAACTTCGGTTTGGCAATACTCTCCCAGGAGCAGTGTTCTACTTTTGTGGAGCTAAGACATCCACAGAGTAGTTGCCTTTTCCTGCCACATAGCTTCTGAACAGAACAAGCTCCTGGTGGCTAAAGAGTGGCAGAGTATTGAAAGGTAGTTGTTATAAGACATACATAAGCCCTTCAGGAATGGTGCCCTGTTCCTGCTCTGCTGAGGAGCTGCTTTGTCATGTGATGCTTATCATGTGACTTAGGTGTTGGTCTACTGAACACTGCAGCATCTAACTTCCAGGTTCACTGCTGGTGAATGCACTTGAATTCTAAGCCACATGTTCGGAACCCAGGCTTATCATTCCTTGCATGGGGAGAGGTAGACCTCTAAGGAAGTGGTCCTCAGAAACTAACAAGCTGAAAGGGCCACTGCCTAACCTAATCAGGTAGGAAATGCAAAGAAAAGGGGTGTGGTTTAAGTCAATTTCCTCAAAGGTACTTAGGCACCTAACATCTATTGATCAGGCCCTCTAGTTACCTAACTCATGGGTCAAAAGTATGCTTCTCCTCCCTCATCCATGAATCCACACCTAGAGTTGGGCACCTAAGCTTTCTCATGAAAAAAAAAATCACATGATAAAGGGTAGGGTGAGCAAGACACCCCAAAATAGCCTATACCTTAGTGGTTAAGGCATTCCCTTAGGACAGAGGTGCACAACACAGTCTGTGAAGCCTGTGGGGCAATGCTTCACTCCCAGCCAATCTGGCAGCCCCATGCCATGCCCACTCCAACCGTCTGACACTTTGCACTCACTGCTCCCAGCTGCGCTGCTGCTCCCGCTTTCCCAGAGCGATGGGGCAAGCAGGAGCAACAGCACAGCCAGAAGCAGCGAGTGCGAGGTAGCGCCGGGTGGAGAGCTCATGGCGCGGGGCTGCTGGCTGAGCTCTTCAGCCGCCACCACCTCGCACTCACTGCTCTGGCCACGCTGCTGCTCCTGCTTGCCCCGCCGCTCGGGGAGTTCGGGAGCCAGAAGGGCAAGGACAAGGCGCTGCGCCAGCGGGAGGTGATAGACATGGTGAGCCGGAATCGCGGAACATGGGGAAAGGGATGGGGGGGGGGAGGAGACTTAGGAGAGGAAAGGAGCCATGTGGGGGAAAGTAAAGGGGGGAGATTAGGGAAAGGAGCCTGCCTGGAGAAAATTTGGAAGTACATATTTATGTGAACAAACATTCTCAGTAATGAATCTCAACAAGAATAAACTGAGATAAAATTTGACAGATAACCTCTGTTCCATTTTGAAGATTGCAACAACTGAAATAGAACCAAACATAGATAAAGAACTTCAACACATTCAGTCACAGCCATCTCGTTAGTGGCTAGTACTTTAAAAAGTGCATGAGAAATTTCGTGTTGAACTTGAACTTAGAAAGTAAACACTGGTGTTCAAATACTATTCACTTTTGCATACAAAAATAAAATTGTTTACAATATGTGCATAGAAATGTGGTTAATTACAATATTCATGAATGTTATTTTCAGTTACCATGGCACTGTCATATATATGACATACAACGTTGCATTTGTGGCCCTCGAGTGGTCTTAGAAAATGCAATTTGGCCTTTGGCCAAAAAAAGTTGTGCAGCCCTGCCTTAGGATATGGGAAGCTGAGATTCCACTCCCTACTCTGACTGCTTTGGAGCAGGGACATGAATGCACAATCCTACTGAGTGCCCTAAGCACCGGGCTATTGGCTGTTCTGAAAAGGGAGTCCCTCCTGTTCGAGCTGTTCCACTATTTATAAATAATTTAAATATTCAGTGGATCAACAGCATGGACCCAAGCCTCCTAACTCCCAGGAAAGGTCTCTGGCCATCAGACCTCTTTGTCCAGGCTCTCTTGTGTCAGGTGTCAAGTCTTAGGAATGTTAGAGCACATCAGTGGACTCGGGCTTCACCAACAGGACAGGTGAGTGAGTGCCTAATTTGAGAATCCAGCTTCAAGGCTAGGGGCTTTGCTTGAGTTTAGCTTCTGGGTAGTTCATTAGCTGTGAGCTGTGGAACAGTCTCCATGACAGTTTTACCTATGTCTATCAGTGGATATTTACACAGAGAAGTTTAGTCAACCATTTAAAATAAGGACAAAAGTATATTAATTAAAAAGGATTCCAGTGGTAAAGTTATTTAAATTTACTGTGATCTGAAGTCATTGAAATCAGTATTTTGATCAATGAAGGTTTTTTTTTTTTCATTACTGTACCAACAAACTTGCTAAATGGGAACCGTTAGAAGACAAGATAACAGCTCATATTATAGTATTTGGAGGCTTAAATATCATTTTTCTTCAATATAAAGTTTCATTCTAGACTTAATAGTGCCTTTAAAAGCAAAAATAACCCTCCCAGCTATTTTGGAAAAAAAAAAGCCATCCTTTTATGATTAATGTAGGCTTTGATGTGTCAAATCTCAAGACCTGAATGACAACTTTTTAATCTTAAAATCTTTATATAGGGGTAGCCTCAATTTTGTGTATCTGTATAGCTGTAGGTAATTGCAATAGTCTGAATAAAGCCTTAAGGATACAAGAGTAAATGGTCTATATATCAGAGTAAATATCAGCTGCTTGATGGGAATAAATTAGGAAGCATTGGAGAGAAGTATTTAATAAGTGAAAGAAGACTAGTTAAGGGTTAACCAATAGACTCAATCCTGTATAAGATGAAGTGACAGAATATGGGATAGGATATGGAACACAATTAGCCTACATAGGGTTCAATAAAAGGATCAAAAAGTACATCTGAGGAGAAGAGAAGAAGAAAGAGAAAAATTTCCTGCTCTTTAATAATAAATATTGTCCTGAGACTTTTTTCTTAAAGTACCCAGAAGATGGTTTAATGGAAGTTTTACCGAAACTGCCAAGGGAACAGGGATAAAAATCACATTAAATTACAAACAGTCTATGCTTCGGTTTCAAAGTCTTTAGAAGAATGATCACAGGTGCCACGAGGAAATGGCAGTCATCACAGAAGTTATATTTCTAGGGTCTGATCCAGCTGCCTTTGAAGCTAATGGAAGCCTTTTCACTGACTTCAGTGGAAGCTAGACAAGGTCTTCAATTTTTCTATTGCAAAATAAAAGGAACCAATTTATATTTTTTTTAAAAATATTAAAACTGTTCAAGAAAAGATAAATTTGCTGTTTTCCCAAATAGATCATAAAGCACTCATGTCAAATGGAGCTGAATTTTTTTGTTAAATTTGACAAATAGTTTATTTCCGCCTTTAAAAGTATTTTTCAAGGCATCAGCTTCCTTGTTAATACTTAGCCCAATGTTTAGACACAAAACTGGTATGTGAGAAACCATCTGCCTGATATAGAGAAGGGATTTCAACTTGGGTTTCCTATCTCCCAGGTGAGTGCTCACACCAACAGGCTACAGAGTCATTTTTTTTTTTAAACCCAATGATATTTATCATCAGTATAAAGTACCATGCAGATTTGAATCCAGGCCTCCTATACCTGGGTAAGTGTTGTTATCACCAGGTTTATTATTGTGTCCAGATTTCTTTTCCTTTACCTTATAGTAAACACCATCCGATAAATCCACTTCCATAGTCCAAAATCCCTAGCAGTGAAGAGAGAGCTAGATACCTGATTATGATAATCATGATCCAGAAACAGATTATTATTGCTTTCTCATGGCAAACTAATCCATAATATCTGAGTTTGTGTCATCTGCATCACAAGTACCACAATCTTCTGTTGCATAGGGTGGCCAATGTATTGGTACTGATCATTTAATGTAGGTGTGCACGCACGCACGCACACCCTGTATTTTTCAGCTCTGGTTCCCAAATTTAAGAGAAATTATAGGAAGAGGTAATAATTCCTGAAGATGAAAAATGTTTCTCTTTCTAGGAGAGATTGATAAACTTTATCATGAGACCAGACACAAATCTTTGTTACTGTTACATATATAGAGTGAGATATTAAAAAGAATGCTGCTGCTATTGTTTATTTATCAAAAGGAAGATATTAGAATTACATACAACTTCTGCAGCTCCATCTAGGCCAAATTGTGGCCCCATTCTGCATATGTGAGTAAGGTAATTCCTTATGACATGTATGATGCTAGCAGTTGAGGTCATGCTAGAGTGTATTCAGGTCAATTTGCTTGTGCATTAGTATAAATCAAAGCAATTGTTCCAAGTAGAAGTATATTTGGTGTTTAAACGTCATGAAAACTGATGGGACATTATTTGCATTGTTTTCACTTGTATGTATCCTGTTATAATGTAATAGCCAACATTTACAGAGTGCATTCCTTTGTAACTAACTGATACATCAAAGAAGTCTCACGGAATGTTAATGAAGGATTTAAAAGAAAAGTGCAAACTGCAGAGCAAGTGGCCTGTGTAGGGAGATGACTGAAAGCCTTTGATTCAAAGTACATTGCTCACTCACCTTCATCAAAGGAAGAAGCCCACATGGGGAGAGACATCCACTTGCTTTCTTTCAGAAAAAACTCTAAATGTAGATTCAGGGAAAAATCCTTTATCTCTAGACACTGTTTGTATTCTAACAGAGAAGAATAACTGAAGGAGAAGACAGTGGTTCTCACTTATTCTGGGTAGTCCTGAAAGCTTTTAGGAAACTGGCAGATTACTATATCTCTGCTACCATTTGGAATTATAAATGGAATTCTCAATGACCCTCTGTTTTTTGTTTTTGGTGGGTTTTATTTTATTTATTTTTTTTTGTTTTGTTTTGGGGTTTGTTTTTTAAGTTAATAAACCTTTAGATAGTTTCCTATAGAATTAACTCCCAATGTTGTTTATTGTTGTGAGATCTGGGGTACTGATTGATCTGGGGTACAGTGACTGGTCTGTTGGGACTGGGAGAACCTTACAGTGTGATTTCTCATTTAAGTGATCATTATCACAAAGTTCAGATTGCCAGGGTGGCAAGATACGCTGAAGAATTTACAGGAACTATCTGTGACTTCATGGTCAGACTACTATAGTGATCCAGGAGTTCCCATTTGTTACTGGCATCGTAAAATTCAATTATAGAACATAACACCAGGTTAGTGCCTCTGCCCTTACTTTCTAACAGTTTGCACTGAGGTAGGCACTCTCACTCATGAGTCATTACAGTGTGATACCGTGTACAGCAGCTTGGGGAGGAGAGCAGCCTCCCCAGGGTTATTATACTACTGTGTGCACAAGTGTGGAGAATAGTCAGTGCCTTGGCTGCATCCCACAAAGTGCAGCAGGCAGCCAGATACACTGCTGACATAGGGTACATTTCCCCCCACGATCCATGGCACAAAATAGAGGGTGGGCCAGGTGGCAGAGCATGACTGACTCACAATCTGCTCCTGAAACCATGTAACTACATGCTTTCCCAGACCCACTGTGGACTGGGAATCAAAAATCATATTCATTATAACCAAGTACAGAGTAGCTTTTTAAAGGACGTAGATTAGTTGTGGCTATAATCCCATTAAGACAGATTTTGCAAACCTTAATCACCTTGAGTAGTTACATTGATTACAGTCAACAGAGCCTGGCTGATGATAAATTGATGATATAGTCACTCTGATTAATGATTTAACATGATGCTGCAACTGTCTCATAGTTTTGTGAAACTAAGTCCCAGTTTGGTTAAAGAATTTGTTCTTATCTGTCCTTAGAGCCCCAGCACCACTTAACTGGATCATCTCCCATGATGACACCCTATTTCTAAATTAACATTTGCCAAAGGAAAAATGAGAGTCCTGTGGCACCTTAAAAAGTAACAAATTTCTTTGGGCATAAGATTTCATGGGCTCCACCCACTTTCTTCATCAGTTGCATCTGAGCACATACTGCCTATCATGCTGATCATTATTGTCTCACTATTCACTTGAAATCTTTGGTCTGGCTACATACATCTATTGTCTCTTGTTTTATGCTTGGATTATATGTTTTTTGATACAAGGACTCTCTTCCTGCTCTTTGGTTCCATGGTGCCTAATGCATTAGGGTGCTGCTCCATGACAAGGACTCAGATGCACTATAGTAATACAAATAATAAGTACTATTGGGGAAAAAATACCAGCAAAAAAGCAAAGCCATTAATAAATGAACAGGTAGATAAAAGTAAAAATGGTATGGAGAATTAGGAATTAATAAAGACTATGTCCACGTGGCTGTTGATGAAAGCAGGTAAGGGAATATTTGGAAAATCTGAGCATATATAAATAAGCAAATCAGTATGATATGAATCCCACAATCACAAGAGAATTAACTAATGATCTCATTGAACCACTAGCAATTATGTTGCAAGCATTATTGAGATATAAGGAATACCAAAGGATATAATAAAATGCAGATTAATGAGATCTATAATTAGATTATGGCCCAGCATCCTGAAGGAAGTGCCAGAAATCCCAGTGCTTAAAACATTTAAATGTGACTGGAGCTAGCACTCAAGAATTGTGGCTTGATCGAAAGCACACTGAAGTAATCAGGGAGAAAAAAAAAAGATAGTATTTGCAAAAAATGGATATCACCTAAAATGACTTTTACAACTTTCCAAAAGAGGAAGAGAAAAATGATAGAACAAACTGAGAGCTCCTTCCACAGCTCTCCGAAACAAACACAAAGAAAAAGTCCAACCCCATGTTTACTAAATATAAGAGCCAAACTTTCAGCTGGGATCAGAGTTATGCTTTCTGGCTCAGATGCTCAAAGGACCTTTGTCAATTAACCCCTAGCTTTCAGCAGCTCTGCAATCCATAACTCCTCAGCTGCTGCCTAACCCAAGCAGAAAAGTGCCTTTGTTTTCTGCTTCTGAGCCTTTACATGTGAGGTATCCATGCATCTCTCTCCTGCCTAAGTTCCAGTATGATCCACACACCCAAAGAAAGACACATCTCTGCCTATTTTGCCTGCAGTCACTGCTCTGAGGACCCAACACACAATATCAGAGGAGATATTCCCTCATAACCATTAGCCTGTGTATTCACCAGAAATTTCCAGAGGGGTAGCCATGTTAGTCTGTGTACAGCAAAAACAACGAAATCCTGTGGCACCTTATAGATTAACAGATTTTCTTCAGCATAAGATTTCATGGGCTATAACCGACTTTGTCTGATGCAGTGGGTTATAGCCCACGAAAGCTTATGCCGAAGAAAATCTTTTAGTCTATAAGGTGCCACAGGACTCTTGTTGTTTTTGCTGTATTCACCAGGTTGCTGGAGACAATTCCTCCTTCTACATGAAAAGGGATTTGAATAGGGGCTCCCTTTCAAATGAATACCTAAACTTCTAACAAGAAATGGCTAAGCTTCCTGACTTTAGGAGCATGGGTGTTGATTGTGAATTGCATAGATAGATGCCTCCCTGCAGCTCAGACTTGAATGCCCAGCTTTGTGAGGGGGTAGGACTTTGGACACACTCCTCACACCGCTAGATCTAGCCCAGTGTGCTGGATTTTGTGGATCCCATTCTTAGGCCTTGTACACACTAAGGAGTTCTACCGTGCGATAAGGCTGTGAGTGTACACACTACAGCGTTGCCTGTTGTGCTTTGCTTGTCCCACAACAATTTATTATGGGACAAGTCTGTAGTGTGTACGTAGCCTTAGCCACCTCTCTGCATTGTATAGAGAGCCTTGGAAGCCAGCTCAGGATTTGTGGATCCCACTGTTGTTCCACTGAGCTAGGCACATAAGTCCCTTTGTGGATCTAACTTTAATCTCTCTGGCCCAGATTTAAAGATGTGAAAGGAGCATGAATACCTTTCAGCATCCGGGTCTCCATTCCTTATCCATAAAATCTGGATTAATACGTTTTTTTTTCCTTCTGACTATTTTGATTTTCAAGCTTTTGGGGCTGGGACTGTCTCTTAAAACACATTTGTTCATACCTAGTAGAAGGGGGCTTTTGATGTCAACCAGGACCTCTAGTTGGTACCATAATTCAAACAATTAATAAAATAATGAACAAAAGAAATCTTTCGAGAACATCTGTTCTCATGAGATAGCCAACCTACTTTTTCAAACAGCCTTGTGATAGTTTGGATAAGCTTGGATACCTAATTGAAAACCAAGAGGGCCATCTACACGCCTATCTTCTTGTGAATGTCAGTTCCTTCTTCCAGCCTTAACACATCCTTTGCATTTGATAGAAGTTTCATTTCTATTGATGGCAAAAGTCACTACACCTTTCTTATGGGAAAAAAAAATGAATATCTCCCTCCTCCCTAGTTCCTCCAACTAAAATAAGTGACATTCACCAACTGTATTCTAAAACAAAAATATTCCCCCCTCCCCCAAAAAACCAGCCCTTTCTAAAATTAATTTCACATGCATTTTAAATTTACCTTGATAATTGGAGTTTCAAGGGTGAAGAGCTCTAGAGCATCAAATACATTTGTGCACTTAGTTTAAAAAGACCTCAATATTTTATTTAAAAATATAAACTGCAAAACCCAATGTTTGTTTTTCCCCCCTATAATGGTCATATATACATTTAAAAATTATTTAAGTATAAAATCCCCTATTTCCACTCTCAGCTCTAAGCAGGCTCAGCCAGTGAAAGTGACTGAAATCAGAGCCACACATCGCAGTAGAGGATGGATGTAAGAAGTTAAAAGGGTCAATTCCATATGCTGGGAAAGATTTCAAAGGCAGAATTTTACCTACTGTGTACGATCAGCAAATGCTCAAGTTCATAGTGCAGAGGGCATCTGCAGAGCAAAAACCCCCATAGAAACAGTATAGAAAAGATTGTAGCTAAGCATTAAGGCCTCTAAAATTCACATGATTTTCTACTGGGGGAAATCACTCTAAGTCTTATTTTTATAATTTTGCTGTGGGAAGGCAAGTTAAGGCGGAGGTGGGAGAGAGTGAATGCTTTTCAATTTCTTTAAATGCTCTTTCCTCCTTCTAGCAAACAGATGCTAGAGACATATCAGAATGCAGTAATGGGAACAAAGAAGATAGTGAAGTTGCAACAAGTGTTGTGACTAATAAGTTAGCTGCTGAAGCATCTTCTTCAACCTGTAATTTCTCTGTGGTTTTATAAAAGCTCATGAAGGAGAAGTGGTAGCACTTCTGGGTCTGATGCTTGACCCAAGGGTCACATAATGGGCTCTTCTGAATTGGTCTCCTGCTTCTGTAATAACTTAAAAACACATGGCAAATGGAATGGAGGTGCAGCAGTGTCACTGGAGGCTAAAAGTAAACCTGAAGTCTTGTGCTTTGACCAAAGAAATAGCATCAACAGCATCTATTTCTTCAATGGAGCAGGGGTAACCACCACCACCGTTAAGTATTATGAACTCAAATATATGAAATCAAATGGTTTGCTTTACAGAGAGGATGCAAATATTTTACTCCGGCCAATCCATTTCACTTTGTGTTCTGGGTTCAAATGAGATCAAAATCTCATAGTAAACTAGAGTAAAAAAAAAATCACTGACCTCCAATGACTTTTACATCAAATCCAAGGAAAGACATGCATGTTGCACTACTCAGAGGCAATACAGAAGAATGAGAAATCAGAAGAGTAATTGCATGCGCTATTTAACCTTCGTGTGCAAAAAACCTCACCCAAACCTTTCCTTCGGGGGAAAACTTTGATCATGTAACTGACCTAGCATAAACCTCAGTAATTCAGTTTATAGGTCAAATATAGGATTCAGCATTAAGTTGAGAACTTGAGAACTCTCCTACTTGAGAACTTACCTGCTACTGGATACCTTTACATCATTGTTGATCACACACAATAAACCTACACACACTAACAAAATATTTTTGGTATATCTTTGCCAAAATGCTGTCAGGAACATTAAGTATGACAATATTAACAAAGAAAAATATCATTAAGCCCTGATTTTTAGAGCTTCCAAATACCACAACTCCTAAGGAGATCAGTATGAGTTTTGGGTATTCAGCAGCAATCAGGATCAGGACCATCGTTTACTAAAAAAAAGATACATGAAGTGCTCAAGATGTTACAAGACAGAAACCCGCACATCAGTAGCTATCTGCAGTGTATGTTATCTTCTAATACAAGGGGGCTTGTTCCAAAACAAGAAATGGAAATAACAAGAACACCAACAGTTTTTCAAAATTATATGTGATAGAAAATCAAAATGTTAAATTTTCTTTTGAAAACTACCAATGTAGTTATACCAAGACTCTATGCCAGAATAATTTTAACAGAAAAAAAAAAAACATGGAAGCCTAAAAATCTATATCTATTAGGGAAAAAAAATTAAGCTGACTCAAATAAATAAAATTAAATTCAATAAGTAACACTCACTCTTTTTATTTTTCAACATTACTACCATGGGTTTAGGGATCAATCTACTTGCTTATCTTTCTTAAGAAAGATTAAGTGAGCATGGTTTCTCTGTAAACCCTAACTAATTATTTACTAAGTGACTGAAGGATAATTTATCAATTAGCACAAATTGGTCACTCATTAAAGAACACACCATTTCAGTCACCCAGCAACATTCCAAAGACAGACAGGTGATAGAAACACAGAAATTTGGACCATACCTAAATCTTGTTTAAAACCCTAATCCCACACACTCAAAAAGTCTGGTAACTTTAATGGATCAGCTCACATAAGTACAATAGTATAAGCATTTAGCCTTTGCAGGCAAATTACCCGAGTTTGTAAATTTTTGAAGGATCAAGCTTTAAAATTGCAGTTAAAGAGGTACACTCATGGTTTTCAGAATCAAAATGATAACTGACCTACTTTAAAAAATGACACTGTCAGAATTTTAAATATATACTTTTCAGAAGACACTTACTCAGTGGCACACAATTTACAGAAACAGCTATTTATTTTTTTGTGTGGCCAAAAGACAAAAGTTTGTGTGTCCACTACTAGCTCTGAAGCAGCAGCTACCTGTTGTTCCATCATTTGTTGAAGATGAGTAAGTCATAAAACAAAATGATCAGCATGAGAATACTCAATAGAAATTGATTTTTTTTTTCAAACAAAAATCTGGCCAAGTGAATTTCTCCTCAGAACACAGGAAAATGTTGGCTAAATGGAGAAGCACAAGACTGACAGGGGGAAAATATATATACAGTCATTCACTTAAAATATCACCTGTTGAAATAGGAATAGTAAAACCCTATAGAGGAACATTTGTAAGGAACATTGGGGGGTGGGGGGGCGACTCACATAAATCAGTCCAAATTCTGTGAAAACTTTATTTTCTTCTCATAAACGTACCCATGTGTTTTCAGAGGGCTGTTCAATTAACTGTATGTAAGGCTGTAATGCAAACAATGTAGTAAACCGTGAAAAATATTTCTTTATGCTGTTTTTCTTCTTTCCAGAAACAAATAATTTAACAGACTAATGACAAATTGCCTCAAAGTCTGCAGAAAAGGCACAAAGTGGAAGAGTAGCACTATATGTCAAAAACATTTACAGTCCTTGGCAGCCACAAACTGACAATATAATTAATAAATTTTGAGTAAGGTTACAAAGAATGAAAACCAGCAGAGAAATAACCATGGCCAAACCAATATGGACAAGAGGAGGGGGAGAGTGCCCTTCCTAAGGCACGTTTAGCCACAGCACATTGCACCCAGGAGGCATTTTTACTATCCAAACATCTATTGTACAAATACAGACAAAACATAAAAGGTTTCTATGTTACACAGGTTGCAACTTTGTAATCCAAATGTAGAAACTACAAGCAGATGAAAAACCATCTTGATATATGTTTCCTACTGACTGTCTAGAACTCATTGGCTATGTCTACACTTACAAAAGATAGTTCGAATTAGTTAATTCAAACTAATTTTAGTTAGCTCAAATTAACTTAATTTGAACTAGCATGGCCCCACTAGAATGCTGGTTCGAACTAGCCACAGCCATGCAGGGTACTTGCTTAGTTCGAATTAGTCAGTTGCATGAAGGTCAATCTGCCTATTAGTTCGAACTAATATGGCCACATTGACTTAATTCAAACTAACTATTTTGAATTAAGGGTTAGTTTGAACTAAGTAATCAAATTTATTAGTTCAAATTAAGGAAGCCCTTAATTCAAGCTAATGAAAGCCTAGCGTGGCCAAGGCTAAAGTTCGTTCGAATTAAGTTTCCTTAATTTGAACTAACTTGCAAGTGTAGACATAGCCATTGGGTCTTAATGCAGCTTCTTGGATGGGCCTCTTAAAATAGCCCATTTCTGGATCTGAAAGCAATAATTTGACTAGCCTGACCTTGCAAGGTTACAGCCAAATTATTACTCTTAAAAGCAAAGCTGTGTAGGCTAATGAGGAGATAGAACACTCAAATGGTAGTGTCTCTAGACATCACGCCTCTGCAAAGCAAGCTATCTTCAGGATATTGAGGGGTACCAAGAATCAGTGGTACACATGTAGAAAAGGCATTCCCACACTATATATAGGCACTCTTCTCTGGGGAAGTTGTTTCAGCAGCATATCTTGATTTTCGTAAGTCGTAACACTTGAAATCAAATTTGGGTTACATTTAGATATGCAATAGTTAAACAACAGAAATTGGAATTGAAGCTAAAATTAATTCAAGGATGTCCCATGGCCTGTTTTATACAGGAGATCAGACTAGATGATCAAAACAGTCTCTTTTGAGCTTAAAATCTATATGCTTATGAACCTCTGTCTGGGTATGTCTCCACTGATGGTGGCAAATTCACCGCCATTAGATCAATTTATCTGGATTAATTAAGCAGACGTGAAGACCTGCTCAATTGATTCTGAAGTCAATTCAACAAAACCTCCTCCAAAAACAGTGTAGTGCTGTGTCAATGGGTCCATAGGCAGTGCAGCATTGTGGAGACAATGAACAGAAGAGGATTGAGGAAGTTAACGTTAAATTATGCAAGCTAGCTTAAGTAGCTTGCGTAACTCCCATCAACTGCCACTGAATTTCCCAGTAAGTATAGACCAGACCTCCGACTTCCACAGGGGAGCGCTAGAAGAAAGAGACTTGTGGTGTTGTCTCCTGCCACTAGTGCATCCACAGAAAGAACTATTACTTAGGTCTTAGATTACAAATTTCTAAATTGCTCATCCACAAGTGCTGTTGTCCATATAACAATCCTTCCAGCCCTTCTCTTCCCTTACTAGCATAGCTACTGTGTCTTAAAGCAGAATAAAATATCCTGGAGTGGTGTGTGTTTGTGGCAAGAAGTTTCTGCCTTCTGTTCTGCCAATTGGATTACAGCAATTTGTGTGCTACCCCACGTCTATACTGTCTTAATTCGACTTTAAACAGTCAAATTAAGCCTTAAGTCGAATTAAATCTAGGTTTAATAAAGTCGACTTAATTTTCATTGTCAACTTTATTTTCCTTAAGTCGACTTAAGCAAGCTTAAGTTGACTTAATTTACAAGTGTAGATGCAGCCTCTCTGTTTATATGCTTAGCTTCACTTCCTTTAAATCTGTAACATTATTTTGCCACTTATATAATACTCTACAACAGGGTTGTGTTACTGCATTTTATTTCACTCTTTTTCCTTTCTCCCTTTTGTTTTCTTCACTTACACATGGAATGCTAACTCTTTCCTTATTATGTTTACAACCATTCCAGATCATTACATAACTGCACATTTACCTCCAATTATTTTGTACAAAGGCCAAATGAAGAATAAAGTCATTACTATGTAATAATGAAGCTTAACAAGTTCCTCACACTTAAAGTAGTTTTTTATAATCAAAAAGCAAGAAAGACTTGAGGCAGGAGCAAACTTGATATTCAACTTAAGCAGATAAACTGGTCACCTGCTGGGCTAATGTTTTACCTCATCATTAGTTAACATTAGGCTAATGATCTATTTTACACGCAATCTAATGATAATCAGCAAATAAAAGTGTACAATTACTATGGATTTATCATAATATGTCATAGGATTTATCCCTTATACCAGTGTTTCCCAACCTTGAGGGTCACAAAAATAATATTTGCAATCCCGAAGGGCTACCAGTCTCCACCAGCAGCCACAAGAAAGGAGTTCAGTGAAAAGGATCTTCCATCCCCCCGGCTGCAGCAGGGAAACCATGTGCTCCTTGGCAGTGGTTCCCTTCTACAGACAGAGGGATGGGAGATCATTCCCTCTAACTCCAGCAGGGACTTCAACACCTAGGGATGCAAGTATAGTGCTTGGCCATTGTCCCTGCTATAGCTAGGGGGAAGGGAGAACTAATCTCCTCTCCACTTGACTGCCTGGAGCAAGGAGCCTGCACCACACCACACTCTGCCTGTGTCCTTAGGCAGGAGCTTCCTTCTGCAGCCAGCAGGAAGGGAACTGTGGACCACTGAAATACCCCATGGGCTACTTTTGGCCATAGGCTGGGAACCGCTGCCTTTTTCCATTAACCTGCATGATTTACTTGCACAACTTTTGCATGAGAAGATATTGTAAACATTATTTTGCATCATAAACATTGTTTTGCATCATAAACACCATTGCCTTCAGATCATTTGATTCGGGGTACATTTACACTGTCTCACAATTTGGGGTAAAGAGATTTGAATAGCACTGAGCACCAAAGTGAATGCATTTAACTCCCCCAGCCAACATAAAGGTCCTTAGTTCACACTATGTTGTCCTCTTTTGCCAATATTTAAATTTTCCAGGGGTGTGAGGGGAGAGTGGGAGATTTCTTGATGGAACATCCAAGCACAAAAGTAAACAAAATATTTTATGTGGTTCAAGTTAACATTATTTCATTATGTTCTGTGTCCACCTCAGCCTCACATCATGCCAATACTTATACTGTGCTTACCACCATGGTATCTGACTGCATTAAGCAACATGCCTGTGTTTTCTCATCCTTTACCCTCCCATCCCCAAACATGAGAGAGGGAAGTGTAATGTAGTGTAGTATAATGTCTTGGTTTGGTGGTGATAATCTAGCTAGATATTTACATACACATTATGACAAGGTCAAGTTTCTTGCACTTGAAGTGCAAGATGATGAAGTATGTGATGGTTCATAATTGGCAGGGGAGTTCATTTTACAGTTTTGGAGCAGCCACTGAAAAACCTCCAGATCCCACATAGATTAACTTTACCTTTATTCCAAAGGGGTAGCCGTGTTAGTCTATTGTAGAAAGACAACAGAGTCCTGTGGCACTTTTAAAGACTAACAGATTTATATATCGCATGAGCTTTCGTGGGAGAAGATCCCACTTCATCAGACGCTTTGAAGATAGGAAAGTTACAGAGTGGGAGGAAATTAAATGCAGGGGAGTGTATGACATAGCATCAGGTCAGGCTGTAACAGCAAATCAAAATAGGTGTTAGGATTCAAAACACTGGGGAACAGCACATAGAGGAGGGGGAGGTCAAATCACTTGTTGTAATGTGAGAAAAATCCATAGTCCCTGTTTAACCCCAAGACAACTGAGTCAAATTTGCATATAAGTTCGAGTTCTGCAGTCTCTCTTTGAAGCTGTGATTTGTTATTCATCTGTTTCAACACAGCTATTAACAAGTCGTCAAGGGAGTGAGCAGGGAGATTGAAGTGTTCCCCTACAGGTTTTGCAGTGTTGCAATTTCTGATGTCAGATTTGTGTCCATTGATTCTTTGGCACAGAGACTGTCCTGTCTGTCCAATATATAAGGCAGAGGGGCATTTCCGGCACATGATGGCATAAATCACATTGGTGGATGAGCAGGTGAACGAGCCCTTGATGGAGTAGGTGGCATGATTAGGCCCTGTGATGGTGTCATCAGTGTAGATATGAGGGCAAAGTTGGCAGCGTGGTCTGCTGCAGGGCTGTGTTCCTGCTTTAGTGTTTCTGTTCTGTGATCTGTAGTTGCTGGTAAGTATCCTTTTAAGATTAGGGGGCTGTCTGAAAGCAAGGAGAGGTCTGTCTCCTAAGGCTTGAGAGAGTGAGGGGTCATTCCGTAAAATAGGCTGTAGATCTTTGATGATGTGATGAAGGGGTCTGGCTTGGGGGTTGAAGGGGCTGAGACAATTTTCCAGTTTACCCTTTATATGCCTGTCTCTCTTGGTGCAAACACAATTTAAAAGGGGTTTTAGTTTAGAAGAGGAAGCTACTAAATTAAGCCAAATGACAAGTGTGTATAGCCAGAGGACTGAAATGTACAAAAACTTTCAAATTAGTTGTTAAATGAGTAAGATACAAATCTGAACTGAAAAATTCATTTAATCTTTTGGGAACATTTTTATTTCTAAAAAAAGGCTCTATTTAATGACAAAAACTCTGATAATTTGCCCCAAAGTGTTATCAAATCTCACAATAAAAAATTAACTGAACTATGCATTAGCTCCTATTACTTATATACACACACACTTGAAATTAAATGACTAAAATTTCTGTTTCAACTTCTTCTAAATATATGTGAAGTACCTAGAAGATCTTTGTAAATGTTAGTGATGGGCAAACTTCAAAAGGTTTAGTTCAAATACACCCACTGACTATTATCTACACTGCATATAGATTTGAAAATATCTGAATCTTTTCTGGCCTCTATTCATTTCCTGCCCACCCCCCTCACTCTTTTCTATCTTCTGCCCATCTCTCATTTTTATCTGAGCTCAACATAATCTTTCATCATTTATTCATCCCCATTCTTCCATTTCCCTGACACCTAATAAAAACACCTGTGTTTCTAATGTCTTTCACCTGGTTCCTACATAGCTCATTCTCTTTGGTAACATTCCTTTTGAGACAAGGGTTATCAAGTTGGTGGGAGGGGAGAGGCACAGATTTGTTCTATACAGTAAACTTCAGAGTATCCTTCCCTTCTATAACTTAGAAAAGAGATTGTCAATTGAGAGGTTGTGGTGTCTTGGAGAAGTTATTGAGGTGAGGAGGCACAGTGAGCCTTCTGATGGTTTCATGGTTATGACAGAAGTGTGAGGAGGCCAAACAGGCTACACTGCCACTGGCTCAGGTTTGGCATTGTGACTTGCTGCACAGGGTCACAGAATCTCTCTGGTTTGGCCCGGCTGCTCCTTCTACCCTTCACAGAATCTGCCATCCTAGGCAGCTGCCTAGTTTTCCTGTAGCTACAGCAGGCCCTGACTACTTAAAAGTGACCAAGCCAAGGTACAAGTGGGCCCGCCAGCTTTGCAGTTTATGTAGGACATGAATTCTGTCCAGCTCTTCTGATTTAAATCTTGCATTGTTGGGGTCTCTCAGGTAAGGGACACTTGAGAATATATTGCCCTCCAACTATCTCAAACTTGTATGACAGTCTATGAGCCACCAGCCCAGCAGAGACTGTAAGACCTAATAAGGGTAATAGATGACTTTCAACACAATTGGTGACTTCTGAATGTAGAAAGTGGAGTTTAGATGGGGGTTTATTAAGGGTATTTGTAATAGTTTTTAAGCATAGAGTTAGAATAGATTAGGCCCAAGTAAGGAACCAATTTTCAAAGGTCTCTGCATTCCTTGCCCAGCAACAAACAACTTGCACCTATATTTGAACCTATGCCAAGAACTCAGGCCGTCACAATACCTAGAACTACTCTGCTGTCTCTATACCAAGAATTCGGCTGCCCACAGACTAAAAACTAGGACGCAAAGCGCCCGTCTGCAAAAGGTGTAAAAACGTCAGCAAAAAAAGGTGTTAAGACAAAAGTGGGGGCAAGAGGGATTAAAACCCTATAAATATAGCCCCGCATCCCCGGGAGGGGGGTTAGCGATAAAGCTCTGTGGTCTCATGATGCCCCGATCTCTGGGCTTGCCCTTGGGTCGCTGGCTAGTGAGGACCATGGTAGCTAGGGCAGAAGCGTCAGCACCCCCGATCCAGGCAGGTGACGGGACTGGCATGAAGGAGCGGACCAGAAAGGTCAGGCCACGATCCTAGGTGTGACAGATCTGACACGTTGGCGTTGAGCTTGGTGAGTAACTAGTTACAAGCACACAGAAATCTCGGTGAATGTTGGTTCCATAGTAGCTACAGATTTATGAAACAGTAATGGGAAGATTTTAACACCCCGGGTCCTGGGGCAAGGACCAATGTAGTTTAGAACCCCGTGCCTGGGAGAACAGGTTGGCTAGGGATAAGGTTAGGGACCAAATAGTTAGCACCCCGAGCCTGGGAGGACAGGTTGGTTAGACTGCAGTCCCCTTTAAAGGTAGGGGCAACAGCAGTGTAATAAGAGTAGCTTTAGCATTTAACTTGGGCATTAAGTCCCACATGTAATCTTTGTCTTTAAGACTTGCTGCTATATAAAAAATATAAGGAAACTGCATCACAGCATAAGGCACGCACATATAGATCTTTGCTCTAAAAACCGCATCTCTGTATCTCTATCTCTGGTGCCTGTCACACTGTTGCTAGACAGGAAACGCAAGTCTGTGAAAAATAAAACTCTTTTATCTACTACCCTTTTGGTGATTTCTTTCCTATTTCTCCTGTCACTATTAATCTCTCTTGTGGCCACTTCATTTTCATTCCCTCCTTCATGAAAAAAACACCCAGCCCTATTAATGTTTGTGTGGGTTATCGGCGGGTTCGGTCCCATACTCTATTGCTCATACACCCTGACTTCTTTTGCTTTAATAAAGGCCTCCAAACAGTCACCAGATAAAGGTAGAGGTATAACCTCTACGGCCAAAAGAACCCTGGTCCCCACGCAATTCCCGATGAATAACATCCCGGGGATGGACCTTAAACAGGAGCGTGTCGACTGAAAATTCAGAGAACAGAAAGGAGGTACAGACCTAAAAGATATGTTCTAGTTTAACTAATAGTTATTATTCTAGATGAAGGAAATATTGGATGAAATTTATGGCTCGTTTGTGCGGTTCAAGCTAGATAATCATGAGGATACTTACACTCTTAAAAAAAACTATGAATGTGGACCTATGACAATTGTGAGTTTTGTTAAAATTCTGACCTAAAATTATTCACACGTTTCTAGAAAATATTCCTTTCTCTTATTAAATACACATCTACATCTTTCCGTAAAATAATCATAATGTAGTCTATAATGAATACTGAAAATGTACATAGGGATGTCCAGTACATAGAAGACATTAACCCTTTCCCAAGAAATGTATAATTCTAAATGTAGAATAAATACAAAATCAAAATGTTTTATCTGTTTTATAAGTCAAATGAAATAAATTAGTAGTACAGATAGATAATACATTGCTGTGCCAGATGAAATTTTAAGCTAATACCTATAAAACATTCAGAAAAAATATCTGTATCTATGATGGGAACTTCTACAGAAAATCCACTGATTCCATAATATTATTTATGCTTCTACTTTGTGTGATATAGAGCATACAAATGGATGGCCTCTTCTTAATATAATTGCCATAACTGAGTAAGATATCTGCTTGACCAACCAGTCACTAGCAAACTGTTGCTGTGATCAATGCAGTGTTCAAATGAGAACCAAATGAGAAAAGTGTCTGCTGTACTGGATGAGACACCAGAATGTGCTGACCTGAGGGATTTTTGTTTTCTTTCCTTTGTTTGATTAGTCAGAGCAAACTTTGATGAACGATCATGCAGTGTTCTCTAGCTCTTTATTGATTCTTTCGCTCTCCTCACAGCCAATCAGCAATTGTTACCCTAACTTAGATTACTGTTGCCCAAGCAGCTAATCGAATTTTAAGACACCGCAAAAGTTCCATTTGGCAGCAGAAACTGATGGAATCTGGTGCTTTCTTTGATGTAATCTTGTTTATTTACACAGAATATAAAAAGTCCTGCTTATCCAAATGCAAGAGCATCAAAAAACTAAACAAGTAGTTTCTTAGTTTACAGACCTAATCTTCTCTCAGGCAGCAACCTAACCCAGAATTTCACTGTGGGCTTCTCTCAGGGCCACACTGTTACAAACAACTGCACTTCTACTTCTCCTCAGTGGTGCATGAAGGGCAATCACCCTCAGATTCCAGGTCTCTAGCTCTTACCCTTTAGAGTAGGAAGATGTTTTTCTCTCCTTTTTGACTGGGGTATTCCCAGGCTGCACAGTTCCTTGATTTCACTGGGTATTTTTAGGCAGACTCTTTGCTGGAACAGACTTCCTTGCTTTTTACTTCAGTGACAGATAACAGAGTGATTGCCACAGATATAAGTACTTACAGCTCTTTTCTAAGCAAACCTACTTTATTGTTAGGTAAAAAAGCTTAACAGTGAAAAAATATTACAATCAATAAAAGAACCTGCACATTTGCTAATAAGCTTATCAGATATCACTTTTCCCCTAGAAGTTTGTGGTTACAAGTTTATCAGAGCCTTAGCTCAGAACAAGCAGACAGTCTTATGGGGCCTCAGGAGGCCAAATCCTTTGGATCTTCCCCTTAGAATTGGGGCCCTCCATAGACCATGCATGCTGGTGATTAGATGTATCAGGAAGAAGGACCTGGGTTTCTTTAAAAGCCAGGTTTTTGTCCAAAAGTCTTTTCTTTGCCTGTTGGTCTCTGTAGAATGAAGTCTGACCAGCATTAAACATCTCCCCCCCCCCCCCCCGACCACCATGCCAGGGAGATAGAAGAGTGGTTAAAAAGGATGACAACAAACATCAAGCTCATTAGCATCCCACCTCCCTACTAGTGAAGGTACATACAATGCCACAGTGCCACATACACAATTGCATTTTAATGCCATGCACCTCAAAGCTATTATCCCTAATTCAAGAATGTTTCATTTAATTCAGTAGTGTTTGTTCAGGATATTATTAGTCTGCCACCCACTCCATGCTTAGATTTCCTCTTGGCTTACCACCCTCCCCCCTTTCCCTGAGCTTCTTTCAGTTTTTTATCTGTGCTCAAACTTGTCTTTCACATGCACACAGACACACAGTTCTCTCAATCAAAGCCTCAGTTCCTGCATTTTAAAACCCTTGACTTATATGATTCAGCTTTTCATTGTTTCCATCTGCTTCTGGCTTTTTGTGCTACTTTCATTTTTTCAGCCTGGACATTCAGTCACCCAACCAATTATATTTATCCCAGCCCCTAACAACATAATAGTTCAACCATTTTCATGTGCTAACAGGAGTGACCTCAAAATAAATTCTCTCTGCCCCAAAGAATCTAAGCTAACAACTTGAACAGACTGCCCTTGATCTCTGCCTTTGATTTTTCTGTATTAGAGTGTTACTGAACAATTTCATAGTAGAGTTTCTTGGGAAGTCTTGAGTAATGGTTATTTTAAACTGGCTGGAACGGCCAAACTTTGGTGGGGGGCAGGGGGGAAGGTTGAAACACTGTTTGTGTATGTAAAACTTTGCATGTACAATCATTTACACATACACTATGCAAACTGTATCACTTGCGCTGGCTTCATTTGTTTAGGGATAATAAACAAAAGTGTGATCAGAGAGGGAAGTCAAGGTCGGGGACATGTTAAGAGTTTGGCATCATGCTGGGATTTTAGTTACGTGCTGACATTTTTCAACCATTCTTACCAATATGCTGTATTGTACTCTTAAATCTTTCAAGTCGTGCCAGATTATTCCTGGGTTTGTGCAGGGGCACAAAGGGATTGAGATTACTAAAGTCAACGGGGCAAAAGATGTAGGACTCAGACAGTTGCAAGAAAAATTCTTTCAAAGATGCATATTTCCCTAGGAGTGGGAAGGCAGGGCCACTGAAATGCATAACCTCTGTGTCTGCTTAGACAGCAGAGTGGGCATGCCATGGGAGCGCAGGGGAGAAAATCATGATCTCAAAGAGTTGATCAATGTTTAGGCTCACCACATAAATGGGATTATATCACGGATGAACCAATATTGTGTCATAATCCAGGTACTACTGTTATCCCAAAAATAGACTTTGTGATGATCATAGAATAACCTGCCTATTTCCATATCAATCTTCTTTTACTGGGGTATGAATCTCCATCATAGCTAAGGAATACTTGAAGGACATGGACATGGATATAACCTTCAGATATAGTAATTGACACAGGTATATATGTTTTCTAAAATGAAGGACAACAGAGTCTTGTGGCACTTTTAAAGACTAACAGATTTATTAATTAATAAATTATTAATTAATAAATCTGTTAGTCTTTAAAAGTGCCACAAGACTCTGTTGTCTTTCTACAATAGACTAACACGGCTATCCCTTTGGAATTCTAAAATGAAGTATCTTTGATTAATGTAACTAACAATGTGATCTAAAATCCTAAACAAGACACAAATCCCCTTCAGAAATAACTTTGTGAGCAAAAGAGCAATTAAATGACAATAATATACAGTTTGATTTATTATCAACACTGTGGATGGCCACTGTGGATGCTTTAGATTGCTGAGCACAATTCCAAAACATGTTCTAAATTGTACATAGATAAATTTCAATTAATAACAAAATGTATTCATTCTTATTAACACATATATTAAACTACATATACTACATTACCCTATATTATACTTGTGTTATATGATGATTAAAAATTGGCAAGCTTATTTTATAAATCTTTTTGTATTCCTCTTTAATCACTGTAGCTGACTGCTGCTTCTATTTGCTGCTACAATTGCTCCTTGCTTCTTGGTCAGCTCTGGTCAGTCAGTTCCACTCGATCTTCTGCGGTTCTTCTCTCACAAGCTTCTAGCTTCTTTTTCAGCAGTTCTTCTTGCTAGTTTTCAATCTCTTTTCTGTCCTCTTCTGACTGCTTCCCCTGCTCCTGAAACTCTTACATTTATACTTTGCTATTAGTTATTAGGTCTTTGTCTGGGCACGTTTTGCTGCTAAATGTTACCTCATTCTTAGATACATGTCACAACTTCAGATAGGTTCACCGTTGTTGATTACCACAGAGTTAAGATTCTGCCTACTTTTTCATTCACTTGGCCTTTTATCAAGAAGCCATCTTAGTTCTCCTGGGCTTTTGGCCAATTAACTGAACTTTTTTACCCTATTTCAGTAATAAGCATGCTCAAGATTTGCAGTTTCCATTTTAGGGTAGACAATTTAGTCTTAGGGATTAATTTTTAGGTTGGACAATTTAATATCACCCAGATATTGCCACAGTTTTGCAGGCAGAATGAACCTCCTGACCAGAGTAAAAAAGCAATAGCTTTTTCTGATAAGTACCTACCTTGTAATAAAAGGGAAATGAGTGAGGATGCCTACCATTGGGGATGGTAGCAGTCAGGTGCAGTAAATTCATGGAAAGAAAATATCACCAAGAGAACCCAATTGCAAATCCTAATTGTAGCTCTTCATAACTGGAAGAACCTTAGACCTAAGGTTAGAGTTGAACACCAAAACTACAATTTGCCCAAAGAGTTTTTACAGAAACTGTGCTTAGCGGGTGATGGAAACTTAAGGAGGATGGAAGCTTAAGCAGTCTTGGAAAATAGTGGGAGTCATAAATTAATACATCTCTCAAATACTATCTATACCGAGAAGCCAGCACCAAGACCATTTGTTGCTTTGAAAAAGGAGGGAGCAGTGAGCATCTTATGAGTAGACAGATGGAGCCATTAAATTCTTTGGTAATACTCTGTTTAGAAAGAGTTTTAGAGATGAACTAATAAAAATATGTAGTAAGAGTTCTTTTGATTTTTTTTTCCTGCACATTTTTCTTCCTAAATACATATACAGTTAAATTCCCTGTTTCATGGGCCCCCTTTTTTGTTTCTAGATTTTGTTTGTAGATTTTAAAAGCTGTAAATAAGAATTAACTTGTGCATTATTGATGGAAGGTGCTGAAGGCAATCTTGTTTAGTTAGCATGATTCTGATTTCTCTATAGAGATGTAACACTGAGGCCTAATCTACACTACTAATGGCCGTTAATGGGAAATATGCAAGCTACATAATGTCGACTTATTTACATTGACGTACCATAGCCTCTCCACTGCACTGCATCAACAGGTGATGCTTGCTGGTCAATGCAGCCTTACTCTTTATGGGGGGATTGGATTTAATGCATTGACTAGAGAGCAATTCTGGGATTGATTGTGCAGATCTCCACAGTCCACTCTATTGATCCTACTATATCAATCTGTGCAGCTCCGGGAGTGAAGACATATCCTGAGACAGTCTTTCTTCCTGAGCTCATTACAAAGGAATTTGAGGATTTGAGGATCTTTGTTGCATACTGGATTTAATTGTCCAATATTTCATATTTACTTTGAATGGAACTACTGATAAGAGGAAGCTATACATTAAATGTAAATCCTATGCCTTTAAACCAGGAACAATTGACTTGCAAACCGAGATCCTGTCATCTCAATCCTTTGGCTGACAAAAGCACAGGAAAGATCAAAGCGGGATTTGAAACACTAGGTTCTGAGACGGGAAGCTGGGAAATCTATCCAGGGTTAGACAGGGAGTGCGGAGGCAAGCAGATACAGGGAATTGCTGAAATGCTGTTATAACCTGGACCTACATGCTTGTTATGATAAAGAATTCTGCCATACCTTTAATATTAAAAATAGTTGTACACTATAAAAGAATACAATTCAAGGGGTACAGAAAATTTCCAAGATACTTAAAGGAGAAAGTGTCTGACTGGTGAGCTATATGGTTAAGAGAGGCAAAAGGGAGAAAGGAGTTGCTAGAACTACAAAATCCATTTTTGTTCACTGTTACTCATCTTAATGAAACACTATGGAGATGTGGGGTGGTGGATTAGAAATATGCAGAATATTTCTTTTGTTTTAATTTGATTCTCCCACATTTTTTAACGTTTTAAAAATTAGATAGGTCACTTGTAACATGAGTGCGTGGGAGGGTGGTGGCAGGGTAGTTCTTAGCTAGTGTAGACATACAAATTTACACTAGTTTAGAATCCGTCCTACTGACTGTTCAGGATATCTCACAGACCATCTCAGAAATGTTAAACATTCAGCCTCTAAAATAGGGTAGTGAAGCAAGAGCACAGACCAAGGAGTCCTCTCACAGAAGACGTACTCCAGACTCTGAAATGCCTGGAAAAATCACCTGCACCCCAGGATTCTGAACGATACTTAGGTATCCAGTTTCCTTTTGAGGACCTGGGACCTAGAGAATTGGGCAGAAGGAGGGAAAAATTCCTTTCAGCACAGCAGTGAGTGGGAAAGGAAGAGAAAGAGCATCCAGGAAAAAAACACATGTGAAAATAATTTAATAGCTGAGCTGATTGTCATATTTTATGTGTCGATGGCCATACAGATGCAACTTGTTTCAAAAGACATGATTTGTTAGAAGAGAAGAGTATCAGGCTGGATATCTATGTGACTCATTGGAAAGGAGGCAATGCTTCTCCTTTCCCCAAATAACTTCCCAGAGATACAGGGTTTACCTTCAATAATCAGATTATAGCCAGTCCCAGCAGACATCAAAGGAATAGTCAATGAAACATGATTTTTTTTTAATTCTGAACTATTCTTATAAATATTGTGCAGTGTAGAAAATAGCCCATGGCACATAAAGAATCCACTGTGTTCAAGGGGGAAAAAAGCTAAGTAATGCATATTCAGGAGACATTTTGCTCTGTAAATAGTTAAAGGTTTTGATAGTCTAAGAGCTCTATTGCATGTGACCATAAAGTGAAGTGAGCAAGGAAGGGGAGTGACCGAGAATATTGACTATGCTGGGAATGTAAAAGCTTCTGTTGTGGATATCAGTTGGTAATGAATATTCATTGAAAGTTAGAACAAGAGGGAGTTAATAACAGTCAAAGCAAAGTTGTTTAAGAATTTGAATGCTGTTTACCTTCTTATAGATTTAAAAATAGGAATGATCATGACAGATCAGACTAGTGGTAATTCTAGCATTTGTTTACAACAAGAACCAATACCAGATGATTGAGAGGAAGGTGCAAGGATTCCTTTAATGACTAATTATAGAAATACCTGTCCATAAGGGAAGTTTCTTCCTAATGCTTGACCAAAGATAAGCTTAGGCTTATGCCCTAAAGCATGACAGTTTATATCCCTGACTTTTTTTTTTTTAATTTGGTGGTTCTGTCAATGTTTCATTAGCCATAAAAAGGCATAATCCATGTTTTAATCCTACTCATCTCTAGATGTGATAATGTGTGAGCGTGATTTCCATGAATTAATTATTCCTTTAGAAAAAGTGAATGGCCCCATCACCCATCCTTTAACAATTCCACTGTCTGCTCATTTACCTGGTCATCACATTCAAAATTGTCATTCTTAGTTCAAAACTTCCTATAGGTTTCTATAAATCAAAACTGCCACTGACTTCCATAGGGTCTGGATCTCACTCCACTGCTATATTTACTCCCCTTTCGCCTGCCTGCTCTTTTCTTATCACACAATCTCATCTGTGTTGTTGGTATGACCTTTTCCACTGAAGTACCTACTAGTCTGAACAGCTTTCAGGAATCTTTCTAGCCCATCAATTCTCTATTGACTATAAGAGTCCATCTGTAATTACAAATTATCTTGAACTTCTAACTGGAACTTCTCCAAATAAATAGATCATCTACCATGCAGAAAGGTAGCACAACCTCCAAGCATGGGAAACTATATTCTAGACAGTTTGTTATATAAAATCTATATTTTAAAATGCATCTTCATTTTCAAGTTTTATTTCTTTAATCTGATTCAATCTAGACCACACTTGTATTTTTCCGTATTTGTGGCGTATTGGCTCAGCTTTTCTGTGCACAAAATTCTAGGAGAATAGGACACAGAATATATAATTTGACGACAGTGATCCTAGATACAGTTTCAACAAAAGTCCCTATAAAAAAAAATAACCATTCAAAATCAGTTTGTAATTGCACAGTATTAACCAAAATGAACAGATATCTACAAATTGTTTGGTGATAGGTATGCTTTTTGTTAGCACAAAGGCCATGTCTACACTTGTAAAGTTAAAGTTGACCTTGTTAAGTCAACTTAATGGAGTGGCTACACTTTAAGAAGTCGATTTAAGGCTTAAGTTGACCTTCAGAAGTGGTTTTAAGTCGACTTAAGCTGTTAAATCAACTTAAGGAGGCACGTAAATTGACTTAATAAAAGCCCAGTGTGGACGTGGCTTTGTGTAGGTCGACTTAAGCATCCTTAAGTCAACATAAATTGCCAGTGTAGATGCACCCAAAGAGATCTCTTGGTTCAAGGTAAATTGTGTTTGACCAAAATGTCTTAGTGCTAATTGAAAATATAATATTTAGAAAAGTTTTGGTTTTGGGGCCAGGGTTTGCATGCACTCATGCACTTTGCATGAGTGCACTAACACCTAAGCATGATAGTTTCAGCTGGGATTTAGAAGGATGACTTGGAGAGTTTAACACTATGCATTGGAGCACCCAATTTCTGGGCACCCGGTTGCCTAGCAAAGTTCATAGCTCTTAGTCAGCTTTTTGGATCATTCCTGAACATTTGAGTAGATGTTTTCAGAGAACTCTTCACAATGACTCCAAAATTTTCTTGATTGGTATCAGCTAATTTGGACTGATCATTTTTATTTTAATTGAGATTACTTTTTCCAATGTCTATTACTTTGTATTTATCAACACTAAATGTCATCTGTCATATTTTTGCCCAGTCACCAGTTTTGTGAGATCCCTTCGTAGTTCTTTTCCATTTACTTGGGACTTAACTATTTTTAGTCATTTTGTATCATCTGCCAACTTTTATGCATCACTGTTTACCCCATTTTCCAGATCATTTATGAATATGTTCAATAGTACAGATCTTTGGGGCATCCTGCTATTTTGCTCTTTCCATTCTGAAAATGGACTATTTATTCTTATCTTTTCTTTCCTATCTTTTAGCCAAATGCTGATTCATGGGAAGACCTTCCCTCTTATCCTATGCTTGCCCATTTTGCATAAGAGTCTTTTGTATAACACCTTATCAAATACTTTCTGAAATGCCAAATACACGATACTGACTTCTTCACACTTTTTTCCATGTTTGTTAACCCACTCGTAGAATTATAATAGATTGTTGAAGCATGATTTCCCTTTACAAAAGCCATGTTGATTCTTTCAAACATATCATATTCATCAATGTATTTAATAATCATGTTCTTTATTGTAGTTTCAATCCATTTGTCTGGTACTGAAATTAACTAACTGATCTATAATTGCAAAGATTGCCTCTGGAGCCTTTAAAAAGAAATTGGTGTTACATTCCTCCTGGCTTCTATTGAAGAGGCTGATTTAAGCAATAGATTACCATACCACAGTTAACCATGCTGCAATTTCACATTTGATTTCCTTCAGAAACCTTGGGTGAATGTCACCTGATCCTGGTGACTTATAACTGTTTAATTTATCCATTTCTTTCCAAATCTCCTCTACTGATACCTTAATCTCAGTCAGTTCCTCAGATTTGTCACCTAAAATAAATGGCTCAGGTGTGGATCTCTCCTTCACAACTGCTGCAGTGAAGAGTGAAACAAAGAGGTAAATAATTTTCTCTGTAAAGGACTTGTCTTGTATTCTCTTTTAGCATCTCAGTTCTCTGGTGGTCCCACTGGTTGTTTGGCAGTCTTCCTGTTTCTGATGTACTCAAAAAATGCTTTTAGTTTCATTGTCTTTTGCTAGTTGCTCTTCAGCTTCTTTTTTGACCTGCCTAATTATACCTTTACACTTGATTTGTCAGACCTTATGCTCTTTTCTATTTTCCTCAATAGAACTTCCAATTTTAAAAGGTTACCTTTTTGCCTCTAATTTCAGAGGGTGTGTCTACACTTACAAATTAAGTCGATTTAAGGAGGCTTAAGTCAACTTAAACTACTCTGTGTCCACACTGGGATTTCCTTAAATTGACTTACAGAAAAGTCAACTCAACTTAACACCTTGATTTAGGTCAACTTAACACTTAAATTGACCTTATTAGGTCGACTTAAACCAGTGTGGACGGGGATTAGTGCCCAAATCGACCTTATTAAGTTGACTTAAAATGTTAAGTGAAAATGGGCTATGTCTACACTAGAAAAGTTAAGTCGATTTAGCGAAGTCGACTTAACTTTTCAAGTTTAGACATAACCATATATAGTGCCACATCTGCACCAGCATGATCTGCTTTCTGACGAAGTGGGATTTTCTCCCACAAAAGTTTATGCAATAAATAAATTTGTTAGTCTTTGAAAGTGCCACAGGACTTCGTGTTTCTTTATCATTCCTGTGTATTTTGTACCCTGGTATTATTTTGTTCCATTGATTAACATCATTCCACTAAGTTTCTTATTTCATACCAGGCACTTAAGTTCACCCATCTTATTATTTAGACTTCTAGTGTTTGTATAGAAGTGCTTATAAAATGTGTTATTATTTAGTTGTCTGCTTTCATGTGACATAATTCAGTGGGACTCTCACTCATTTTAGTTTCTCTTCAGTTTCTACCTATACTTTATCAAATTCCATCCTCTCCTCTTTACTAGCAAGTAAAGTATTCCTTTTATTAAATCCTTGCCAAAGGAATCTATCTGAACCATGTTCTCCTCCATACCTATTGGCTTGTGCCCAGTCTTAGTTTAAAAAAAAAAATCCTCTATAACCCTTTTAATTTTACATGCTAGAAATCTGGTTGTGTCTGCACACAACTTTCGTCTAGAGATGCAAAAGATTCCCCAGTTCTCAATAAATCTAAATCCCTCTTCCCAGCAGCATCACCTCATCCTGCAGTTCTATGGGCCTAAGTGGCCCTGAGCATGGAACTGGAAATATTTCAGGGAATGTTACCATGGACATCTTAGATTTTAATCTCTTATCTAAGAACTTGAAATTGGCTTCCAGGACTTCCATCCTGTGTTCCCCTATGTCACTGACACCTAAATGTACCATGACCTCTGCCTCCTCTCCAGCACAATCCATTAGTCTATCTAGATGTCTCAAGAGGTCTACAAATGGATTGAAACTACAATAAAGAAAATAATTATTTATCACCCAGTATGCTATTCACCATACAATTCTGTCATCACCAATCCAACTCTGTATTTCTAATAATTCAACAACCATTATTGTTATTTGTCTCTTTCTTATGATTGTTGTTCCATTTCCCACAGTATATCGTCAGTGGGAAAAGATACCACAACATCATTAGAGCAGAGCAACTCAGCTTGAGTCTCCACATTCTCAGGAGAGCATCTAGCACTTTGGGTGACATGTTATTCTGAGTTAAGGCTCTTTCAACTGCCTCTAGATAAATACATACAGAGCAGGGAACAAGGAAACTGTAACCTGAGTCTCCTACTACCTCTGACCTCTAATCTCAGTCCTCTGTATAGTCACTGTGAGCCAATGGATATTAAATTTGCATAAAGTGGAACATCTTCCATATGTGAGACAAAGTGCCAAGCTGCAGGATACCCTAACTATTGGATTATGGGGTAAGACGGAGGATTTCCAAATTCATATATTTGCTCTGTTGGAGACAGAAGGATTCATGTCCTGGGTGAGTCTTGTATCCAGGAGACTAAACAGTTAAAGAGACTATCACATCCTTCTCTGGTCGTTTTGTGTGGGTTTAGACATGCTGTTAGCATACCTACCAGATCAAGCCCTGAAGGCAAGCTGAGGCAGTGTTTAGGATTGAGCTAAGCATCCGGTTGTTGGGCAGTATCAGGATGCAGACAGTTTTGTGTATACCCTGTCACTGAAATGTTAGTGCCTTGGGGCTTTATCTAAATCCAATCACTGAAATGTTAGTGCTTTGGGGACTTTAACAGTGGAAACTTAGGTACCTAGGGAAATAAAGGTTAGGCAACAGCTAACCAGCAGTTTTGTACCTATCAATGGCACCTAAAAGGTTTGATTTAGGCACTTAAGTCCCTGCTGTGAATCCCATTCTCACATCACATATACAGTTGTCAAAGAGATTTTGTGCATACAGACATCAATACATAAAAAGTGCTTCATTGAAAACCCACTAAAAATGAGGCCTATGAAGTCCATACAGATGCAGTTTAATGGATATTTTTGACCATGTATAGTTATTGTTCACCAGTTTTTTACTAACCATTATTTTATATGAAATCTAAAGGCCACATTCAGCCCCAGTGTCACAACATTCACTTCAATAAGCTACATTCTCTGACACTAGGGATGAATTCAGCCTCTTTTAGTTCAGATCATACTCTTCAGCTTCTCATTAAGAATCTGCTTTAATATGCATTTCTATGTCAGGCTTAATCTCCACAATTCCTGACATGCAGAAACAAAAATTAGGGAAGACAAAATATTTCCTGGCCTAACTTCAACTGTTTTTATTTCTTCTCTTTATCTTGGTCTTATTAGTTAGAACCGCAAAGCTTTCATTACATAACTAAAGATAGCTCAACTGCACAGGAAAATTGCATTGCAAAAGTTCTATGCACTATTTCACTGAAAGCATGAAATATTAACTCAGTTATTGAAAAAAATGCAAATATACACAATGATCATTATTTAAGTTATGTAATTTTATCCATAGAAATTAAAGTGTTGATTTATGGGAATATATTTAAAGAAGCAGATGAGAAAATGAACTGCAGCGAGGAGAAGAAAAGATTGTGAATTAAGGTTTATAACTGATTTTTCTGATTTCCCACTGTTTTAATGGGACTACTGGAAATATTGGGCCAAAAACAAGCAAATGTTTCTATGGGGCACAGGAAGAGTACAACTGCTGCTGCTATACCCTTGCAAAGCTAACCCCATTTGTTCCACTTCTAATAAAACAAAACAAATGTTATCCTGTAGGGAGCTGCATATATGATGTCGGTATCTAAACCCCAATGAGGAACTTGAACCTGCCAGGTGCTAAGCACTTTAACCTCATTCTAGCAAAGCAGCTTAACAGTGCTTAGTTTTAAGCATGAGTTCAAGGATATGCTTAAGTACTTTGCTGGACTGGAGCCAGAACATTCAGCATTTGGCAGGACTGATCCCTGAAAGAATGAGGAGATTGTATCAACTAGCTATCCCTGTATTTAGAGCCTAATCCTCCAAAAATAAAGTCAATAGGAGCTTCGGCTTTGATTTATTGGGTGCAGAATCAAGCCCTTAAATCTGCAGAATTGATCTGATCCTGAAAATGTGGGCATTAGGAGAGAAAGGAAGCATATAATGAATGAGAAACTGTCCAGGATGAAGCAATAAGTGAAAATCCAGTAATAAACTCCTTCCCTTCAGGAGATGAGAAACAAATTGGATCTATGGCTTGGTAATGGAGGGGAATATCTATAGCACTAAATTGCAATTCTACAGAATCCTTGTTAATGGAGTATACTACAGTATATGCATATTAATGTGATCTATATGTTTATAGTACCATTAACCTATTGAAAATGTAGACCTTTTCAAGATGCTACTAGCATAATTTAGAGAATCAATTTTAGACAATTATTTTGGATTAGGTAATGGCAAATTCATGATAAATTTAAGAAGGCTCTTGAGGATATGAACCTATTATTAAATTAGGATTTCAACTAAAATGTTAAGGTCTGATGATTACAATTTCATTAGTTGTATATTTGACAGCACCACATAACAGCTTTGTTGATTGAACGTAATTTACTGTGCTTTCAAAATTCAGCAAAACTGAGTATCTTTTTTTAAATAAAAAAATACACTTTAAAACAGTTTTATTTAACAGGGAACTGCAAAGTTAGAATGAAAATGAAATTGAGTTCCATATATTATTTATATGTACAACACATTCACACACAATGACTGCCAGATGATGCAATCATGTGGCATATAAATACATTGTGGCAAACTACCAGTTCCCTGGTGGTGGGTCTCACAGTTTGTTTGACTAGCAGGTCAGGGTGGCCCCAAGTATTCCTTATTTTTCACCCCCTGCGGTGCCTCCGCTAGTGCCACTGCTGCAGGGGAGGGGTTGGGACCCAGGCCCACCCTTTACCCCATGTCCCAGCCCAGGGTCCTATGATATGCAGCTATGCACTGCTGACAGAATCCCACTTCTACAGTTCTTTCCCCTGGGCTGTTTACCCCACCTCCTCTGTCCTTTTGGGTTTTTTTTGCTCCCAGTGTCCCTTTCTGACAGATTTCCTTTCTCTGCTCTCTCACTCGCTCTCGCTCTCTCTCCATCTGTCTCTTCTCCTTCTCAATTACCTTGTGCAGGTGGCGCGGCGCGGCGCGGCGCGGCGCGGCGCGGCACTGTCATCCTGCTCCTTCCCCAGCTTCTGTTTGGGGCGGGCAGGCTTTTATTACACACCTGGCTGCCTCTTAATTGCTCTCAGGTGCTCCCAATTGCCCTTCAGTAACTCTGGTTAGTCGCCAGGATATACAGCCTTCAACATCCTGGGGCTTATATACCTCCCCTCTTCTACTCTACAATTAACATCTGGCCTTGATATCTCACAACATTTAAAGTTAATTTTCATAAAATTATTGTTCCTCCATACTTTCTTGGTCCAATAGAATCATCCCAGAATATAACATTCTGACTCTGCTGATAAAATCAGCCCCATGCAGTGTATTCAGGTTGTTCTTTTTCCCTGAATGGTTTGTCATACCCATGACTAGTCATATATTTGTGCTATCTATGTTGCTACAAGAAAGAAAGAAAGAAAGAAAGAAAGAAAGAAAGAAAGAAAGAAAG
>ML685903.1:6669891-6741918 GCA_007922175.1 Pelusios castaneus
AAGAAAGAAAGAAAGAAAGAAAGAAAGAAAGAAAGAAAGAAAGAAAGAAAGAAATTTATTACAATAGTGACTAAGGACCAACCGAGAAAGGGGCACCATTGAACCAGGCAGTGTACAGATGGTCCTTTATCAAATAACTTACAATTGAAATAGACAAGTCAGATAAAGGGAAGAGGAGGAGTCTAACACAAGCAGAGTGATCAACGTGATGACAGCAAATGGCATGTAAGCACCATATTTTGGGGGAGGGTAGATAGGAGAGGTTACCAAAAAAAAAAAAGGAAAGAAAATGTGAAATGTGAGGACAGGGCAGGGGAGAACAGGGTAAGAGGCCAGGAGAGGAATAAAGATGAAGTGAAGATATTGTGAAGAGGCAGAGAAACGACAATCACACACATAGCACTTTGCCATATTTAGCTGAGCAGATAGATTTCAGCTGATAGATTTGACACAGACTCCAGCAGAAGCAACCAACACAAGACTGCTGCACTGTGAGGAAGGAGATATAATAGGTCCTTGTAGGAGCCATCCCTGCCTCTCACATCTCCTAGATCCAGAACAGTACAGAGGAGCCCACCTACACTTTGGGGATAGTAGGATCCAGATGCTATCCCCTCCCTCAGCCTTAAGCAAAAAAAAAAAAAAAAAAAAAAAATGCATGGGAGCAATCAAGAGATTCCAGCTGGAAGGAACAACTACAGAAGCTGATAGAAGGTTGTACTTCTGAACATTCAGAGCACTTTCTATAGTTTTGACTGGATTTTCTAATATCCCGGGACTTATATGGCTACAGAAACACTACATATAATAATTTTCACACACACTTCTGTAAAGTAAAACTTCACTAACTATTAAATTTTTTCTACTTCCCATAATCAGATAAAGAGGAAGGAGATAAAGGAACTTCATTACTTTTACTTTTGGGGGGTGATTTATATGTTATGATGAAAGGGGCAAATGATAAACTTGCTTAAGTCGACTTAATTTACTCTGCGTCTACACTGCAGTTTCCTTAAGTTGACTTAAGCAAATTACTTAAGTCGACTTAAAGAAAATAAAGTCGACTTAATAAAAATTAATTCGACTTTATTAAACCTATTTTTAATTCGACTTTAGGCTTAAGTCGACTTTAAAAAGTCAACTTAAGCCAGTGTAGACCTGGAGTAGCCCTAAGTCAACTTAGAGTCGACTTAGGGCTCTCCAGAACTCCCCCACTGCCCTCCCTGCTAGGAGGGGGGCACAGGGGGAGCCTGGCATGCCCCCCCACCCCTATGCCCTGCCAGGGTCCCTGTCCCCCTTTGCCCCATTGTACCCATGTACAATGGGGCAAAGGCTAAACCCCCTGGCACTAGGCAAGGGGTGCCCTTCCTGCCACGGTGGACCTGCCGTAGGTCCTCCTAGCCCATAGAAGTTCAGTGTGGACGCTCTAGGTTGACTTTGTAAGTTCCCCCCTAAGTCGACTTAAAATTTAAGTGTAGACATGCTAAGTCGACTTAGCTAAAGTCAACCTAAATTTACAAGTGTAGACATAGCCATAGATATTACAGTTAAGGAAATTGAGGCACCGGGAGGGAGTAATTTGCTAAAATCCCAGAGTTCGTGGCAGCACTGAAGACAGAATACACATCTCCTGACTCACTGTGCTGAAAGCAAATTACAAGAGCATCCTTCCTCCATATTGGCAGGGCTGCCAGCTTTCAGCAGGACCTGGTTATGAACAGCTCACACTGACAGTATGATCCTGCACACCCCATTATTCCTTTGGCAAGAAGATCATGTGCTTAGTGTGGTAGCTTTTGCAGATACCTGAGATTATACATTTGAGATTTAGGAATGACTTGCTGACAATCAGAACCTCTGGTATTTCATACCTTGCATATTATTATTTGATTTTCTTTGACAGGTATATTAAATAGTCTATCCAGGTGTTTATATTAGGAACTCTAATATTATAGTGGTGGATACTTTTTGTGGAAGGAAAGGTAATCTAATGTTTTTGAGGGATGCAATTTTTAGGTACTAAAATTGAGACACCTTAAAATGGCCTGATTTTAAAAGGGTGTATGCTTGGAATTTTCTGAAAGCCTCTTTAGGGTGTCCGAAGTTAGGAGTTGGAAACAAAAGCATTTAGAATAGCTAGTCATTTTTTTAAATCTTGACCAAAATAAGTTTGAGAAAGTGATTCAACATTACAATTGTGTTAAAACAGACCAGCTTTTAACTAAATTCCTAAATGTTCCAACCTTGAGATTTGAAATGTGGATCTGGATTTTGCAACTTTGGCCTATTACTGATTAGAATTTTCATAGTGTAGCATGCTCAAGACAGAGCACATTGGGTCCTCTTGCTTATGTGCAAAAGAAACTACAGTACTATAGTACTCCAAAAGAAAAATAAATGTATGCTAACTTAATTATCCTTAAAAACACTATAATTCAGTATTTTTTCCCATTACTTTCTTTCTGAGATTTCTACTTTCTGAGTTATTATCCAGGGACCCAATCAGTCTAGGACACAAGTTAGTAAACACAAAATAAAAGTTACAAGAAAACCGACACTATAAACTTTTCTGGAAATAGCTCAGTTCAGTTGTACTTACCTCACTGATTGGCAGCTGTTTTGGGGCACCACAATTTACCTTATCTCTATAGTTGGCAGACTCCTACTATCAGTGACCCACTTTTAACAGGTCAGGGCCTTTTCCTTTTCCTTTCTCCTTCCTAATGCAACAATTATTGATGACTTGTATTCAAAACATAATTTCTCCAACAATGTATTAATAGCTGTTCCTCATGCAAATTTCTTCATCTCTTTCTCTCATAAATAGAATGTTAGTATAATTGTTCTATTTTTGTCCAAGAGCATCAGCTGTTTTGTTGATACAGTGTCACAGTCCAATTGAGCAATCCTTGCAACTCCTTTGTGAAATTCTGAAGTAATTGTTATTTATTGACAAAATATTGCAGGTGAACAGAAACAATTCAGTAGCAAGCAAATATGAATAACGTTGTGTGGTCTTCATTACTTCTTATAGTCCACCTAAACATTGGAAGAGGAGCCAGCAGACACCTACTCTATTTCAGACTTCCCAAAGACCTTATTAGTTTGGCACTGTACTATCATTAGTATATAATCCTCTTCTTAATTTCTTTCACATTCAAATCCTAACAGTTTCAGTACTTTTATAGTCTTTGGGTGCATCTATATTTACAAATTAAGCTAAGTCAACTTAAATTAACAAGTGTAGACATAGCCTCAGACACTAAGGCTTAGTTTACACTTGCAGCACTTTTCAGCAGCAAAGAGGAGATACGCAAAGTACGTAGAATACCTTATAGACTCATAGACTTATAGGCTATGTCTACATTTGTTCAAATAAGTTGACTTTGTTAAGTCGACTTAGCATGTCTACACTGTAAATTTAGGTTGACTTAAAGTCGACCTTGCCAAATCAACTTAGAACATTCACACTGGATGCCTAAGTCGACCTGTAGGGGCTAGGTGGACCTGGGAATGGTGCATGGTGGGAAGAGGGGCACCTCTCGGGTGACCCCGTTCCCCGGCCACCCCTCCAAAAGTGCGAGCGAGCATTGTACCAGGGTACATGGGGGCTGAGCAGGACAGAGACAGGGGCAGGGTATAGAAGCGGGGTGGGCAGAGCTGTGCCCTGCCCTGTGGGTGGGCATGCCAGGCTCAGGCTGTGCCAGGCACCCTGGCAGGGAGGTCAGTGGGGGAGCCCTTGGGGCCCTTTAAGTTGACTTTATGTTGACTTAGGGCTACTCTTGGTCTTCACTGGCTTAAGTTGACTTAATAAAGTTGACTTAAGCAGTAAGTTGAAGTAAAAGCAGGTCTTAATAAGTTGGCTTACTTTTTCCTTAAGTCGACTTAAGGAAACTCTAGAGTAGATGCAGAGTAAATTAAGTTGACTTAAGCCTTAGATCTTAAGGTCAGAAGGGACCAGTGCAATCATCTAGTTTGACCTCCTGCAAAATGGAGGCCTCAAAACCTCACCCACCCACTCTAGCAATAGGCCACTAACCTATGACTGAGTTATTTACCTCCTTAAATCATGATTTAAGGACTTTAAGATACAGAGAATTCACCGATAGGTGAGCCATGCCCCTTGCTACAGAGAAAGGTGAAAAACCCCCAGCCTATGTCTACACTTGGTAATTTAAGTCGACTTTAATTAAGTTGACTTAGTTAAGTCGACTTAGTGTGTCCACACTTAAAAATAAAGTTGACTTAAAGGGGAACTTAAAAAGTCAACCTAGAGCGTCCACACTGGATGCCTAGGTCGACTTCTAGGGGCTTAGGGGGACCTAGGGCAGGTCCATGGGGGCAGGGGGGAAACCCCTTGCCCAATGCCAGGGGGCTCAGCCTTTGCCCCATTGTACTTAGGTACAATGGGGCAAAGGGGGACAGGGACCCTGGCAGGGCATAGGGGCAGGGTGGGCAGGGCTCTGCCCTGCCAGGTGGGGGGGGCATGCCAGGCTCCCCCTGTGCCCCCCCCGGCAGGGAGGGCATTGGTGTAGCCCTGGGGTAGCCCTAAGTTGACTTAGGGCTACCCCAATTCTACACTGGCTTAAGTCGATTCTAGGGAGTCGACTTAAGTCTTAGGTCTACTAGGAAGGTGGTTTTATAAAGTCGACTTAATTTTAATTGTCGACTTTATTTTCTTTAAGTCGACTTACGCAGCTTGATTAAGTCGACTTAAGGAAACTTTAGTGTAGATGCAGGGTAAATTAAGTCGACTTAAGCAAGCTTAAGTCGACTTAATTTACAAGTGTAGACGCAGCCCTAGAACCCAGGCCAATCAGCCCTGGGGGAAAATTCCTTCCCGACCCCAAATATGGCGATCAGTTAAACCCTGAGCACATGGGCAGGTCTCAACAGCCAGTTACTCAAGAAACATATTTCTCTTTGACTTTGTAATTCCCACTTACCTCATTGTCCACACTGCACTAAATCAAATGGAAATGCCGTCCCTTTGATTTAGTGTTACTCATTTTACGGGGCTGGAGTTACTGAGTCGAATTCCAGATCAATTGAATGCATTTGACTGACCAGTCAATTGAACCCAGAAGAGCAAACTGATTTGCTGCCATTAATGTAGACTAGTCCTTAGTTAAAAGCTATTACATTTGTCCCAGCCACTTTAAAGTCCAACTAAAAACTTCATATTTACACAGATTTCAAATTTAAATATCAAGAAACACCATAATAAAGGACTACATCTATTCCTTTTCATGTCTTTCTTATATTTTATATAAATAGAAATGGATCCTTTATAATTTTAGAGGCCAGATACTCAGTTTTATAAATTAGTATAGGTCAATTGACTTCAAGAAAGCTATTTCCATATACACCAGCTGAGGATCTTGCTTTCTGTTTTTAATGACTGGAAGTGCTAACAATTTCTCTGCCTCTCCTGCCACTCCTACCCCAATTTATATTCTATTATTCTCTGATTTCAAAGCATTAAAAAAAAAACTGTTACGGAATGATGTATTTTTTAAAATAACCATGAGTATATCTATGCAATCCACAACAGCAGCCTTCCAGGTCAACAGATATGGGCTATTAAGGCTTGCACAAGTATTCTAAAAATAGACTTTGAGGCATAGGAAAAAAGTCAAGCTTCAGAATCCAAGTTCTAGCCCATGGAACAATTCCAAAATATTGTCTCTATAGCTTTTTGTAGAGAGTAGCACAAGCTCTGCCAGCACAAACTGGACGGTGGGAGCTCACTGTTGCAGGCTGTGTAGCTATATCCTAGAAGAGCTGCTCCAACTTCATTGAAGATTATATGAATTACAAAATTGACTTCAATGGCAGCAAATAAGTCCCAGGGTGTATAGGAAATGAATTTCTTTTTCTAACTGTGTAGCAAGGCCCACTTTCCCCTGCATCAACCTACAAACAGCTCACAGATCTTTGTGCTGGTAAAACACTCTGTGATGCTGAGCAAGGGTTAAATGGCCAGCAGAATACATGACCTGAAAACAATCCGTAAGAACATAGTAGAAGTCTATCAAAATGGTAAAAGGAGCATTCCCTATATGTAGACAGTTAGCAGAGCCATGTTAAATGGACTAGAGCCCTTGGCTATATCTACACTTGTCAAAATAAGTCGACTTAGCATGTCCACATTATAAAATTAAGTTGACTTAAAGGGGACCTTGCCAAATTGACTTAGAGCATCCAGACTGGACGCCTAAGTTGACTTCTAGGGTCTAAGTGGACCTGGGACTGGTCCACAGTGGCAGGAGGGCACCTCTTGCCAAGTGCCAGGGGGCTCAGCATTTGTCCCATTGTTCCTGGGTACAATGGGGGCTGAGCAGGACAGGGACACTAGCAGGGCATAGGAGCGGGGTGGGCAGGGCTGTGTCCTGCCTGTGTGTGGGCATGCCAGGCTCTGGCTGTGCCAGCCACCCTGGCAGGGAGCGCAGTGGGGGAGCCCTGGAGCCCTTTAAGTGGATTTAAGGTCGATTTAGGGCTAATCTGCGTCCACACTGGCTAAATCGACTTATTAAAGTTGACTTTATACTAGGTTTTATAAAGTCAACTTTAAATTTCCTTAAGTCGACTTAAGCAGCAGCTTAAACCGATTTAAGGAAATTGTAGTGTAGACGCATATTAAATTAAGTCGATTTAAGCAAGCTTAAATCGATTTAATTTGTAAGTGTAGAAGTACCCCTTGATATGTAAGCCTGTATTATTAGAGAATCAGAAGTAGATACTAATCGGATTTGTCCATATTTACCTATTTATTGTTAGAAGTTTAATTAGCTTGTAAATGCTAAACTTTGTTTCCCATCTTTAATGTTTCATTAATATATTCTATGAGATCAAAAGGGGTTTAAAGCCACTTTTAGTGTAATAGTATCATTATTTTTATTTCTCTTTGAAGTTTTTGGTCTACTGTGTGAATCATTTGATGGTTAATGCCAGATACTAATGAATGCAAATAGTTACTGAGTATGCCTAGGAAATAGGGATTAACTTCAAAGCAACAATATAACATACCTATTCTTCCACCAAGAAAGCGCTGCTGTAGCCACCACTTACTTCAGCTATAAAGGAAGTCAGGCCTGATCCTCTTTTATCTCAGATCTACTTAAACAGGGAACGTCTAAGCCTTAAGGATTGAGGTTGGATTCTGGATCCACTTTAAAAATTCTCATGGAAAAATTTGAACAAACTCTGCACATGAACTGCCTTTTGGACTATAACATGTTGAATTGATTCTAGAAGGACTTTTACAAATCTGCAGCCTTACCATCTGTAATGAAACTGACCCAAGCACTTTCTCATATCTATATATACACAGATCTTTTAATCACAGTTACTCTCTTCTTTTCTTTTTTATTAATAAACATTAGAATTAGTAAGGATTGTCTTAAGCATGCATTTGGGTAAAATATGACACATTGATTGACTTTGTGGATAATGTGTGCGATCTCTTGGGATTGGTAGAACTTTATATATAGTGAATAGGGTGTTAAGTAACTCTCACTATATTAGATAAGGCTGTTTACGTGGGAGCCATTGGCTGGATTGCTTAAAGGGAGTTGTGTTTTTGGCTTCTGGATAACCAGTAATGTATTATAAATGCTTTTTGGTTACTGACTTGGTGAAATCTAATTATAGAATAAACCTTAGGGATCATCTGCCCTAATCTTTGCAGTTTGCCCTGATTAAGCATTTTCAGTATGACCCCTCCAGTGACCATGATCACACCCCTGATGAGGTTTATTTACATTGTTGACTCCCACCACCCTTGTGCATTACATAGCCTTACTCCTACAGTCATAGGGGACCCTGAGTTTCTGAAGCAAACAGGAAAGAGCGATCTCTCCCTTTTTGTTTGCTTCCCCTGATTACTTGACCTGTGCTTTTCTGTACCATCTTCTGCTGACATAGATATCACCTCTCACAGAGGCAGGAGTTATGAAACTGACAGGAAAGCTCTTTCCTCTTGGCCTCAAGCATTGTCACCAGAAGTGTTTCAATACCACAACTGCCTCAGTGTAGCTCTGCTGCTGTAAAAGATGTAGTGTACATGTAGCCCCAGCTACATTGTTGTTTCCCAGCACTCTGTCACAAACTGCAAAACATATCTAATGTGGGCAGAATATGGATATGATTTCCTGATGTTGTCATTCTACTGCAACCCAAGAAGGAGGGGGCATATCTTAGAAGAAAAGAATAGTTCCTGTTCCCTATCTCCTGCTTGCCATCCTTGCTGAGATTGCCAAGAGTTCTGATTGTGACATGAAGTTATTGGGTTCACTTGGAAATACGTTCACACAACTGTTTCACAGATGGCACCAAATATCAATAACTTTTGGTCTAGAGTGTATTTTTGATATTGAGAGGGATTTGGCCAGTGCAGTTCTGTTGCATCTTCAAGGTCTGTTTTCAGAAAAGTATATTGTAAGAAACAAACAAAGCCACTTTTATTATAACACCCTTATGGCTATTCTCATCTTTTGAGGATTCCTTTATGTTAGCATTGAGAGGGACATAAATCTCGTTTGAGTATTGACTTGGGTGTATTTCCCAATTCACATGCTAGACAGTGCTCAGTAAATCTGGACATTCTGCAAAGATATTCCAGGACTTTGAAACAATCTCAGGAGGTAGTGAGATAGGCACTTTGATACCTACACATCAACTTTTGACAAGTAAACAACTGTGCACCGAAATTCAACAAAGGACAGCTGAAACATTAATGTCTCTCCTCCCACATCCATCTCCCCAGATGTTTGCAGCTAGCATTCATTTAATACAGAGTCCTGGTCTCTATAGCATAAGAACACTGTCAGCTGACTGCATTTCCACCACAAAAACAAACAAGTGACATATCATAAATACAAAGACTGTCCTTACAACCATAGCACCTTCCTTTGCCTTTGAATCATTTCCCACTGCTTTCTTTTTCCAGAATTGCTGCTTTGCAACATGGAAAGGCAGAATTTAAAGAACACTCCACCTAACACACAAAAATAAATAAAGGCCAGACCTTGCAAGGTGCTGAGCTCCTTCACCTTCCTTTAAAGTCAATGGGATCGGAGGGCACACAGCACTTTGCAGGACTGGGCCCTTATGAGAAAAACAGAAAATACTGATTAAACATTCACATTAGCTCCTGAAAGATTAAATTTAAATTAGTAAGCGTTGACAGTCCTCAATTTCTTTCTTTACCCCATAAACTGATGAAATTTTGCCATTATTAACGATCAACCTTTATGCAAAGGTGTTGTGCTTGTGGTGGTATGTTGTGGTTTTTTGCAGGTTAGTCTTTTGCATGTTGGCTAATAATAATAAAAATATCTGATTATGAAACATTGGCTCTAATTTCTAAAGGTGAAAAGCACTCACTGCTCCCACTGTAGTCAAATTCCAAAGGGGTAGCCGTGTTAGTCTATTGTAGAAAGACAACAGAGTCCTGTGGCACTGTTAGTCTTTAAAAGTGCCACAGGACTCTGTTGTCTGTCCTGCTCCCACTGTAGTTAGCCCTTAGCATTGGAGATAAACCTACAGCTTACGTTAGCACCCATGTATTTGAGATTGCTTATAGCAAGGCTGGGAAAAAGATCTGTTGGATTAATATATTTATTGTAGTATTGTTTTAGGCACAGGACCCCAAATTTAAGCTGGAAAGTTTTAATGTGATTTAGCAAGTTCCATATATTTCCATTTGCAAGAAAGATCTGTATTAAACTGCACTATTTTTCTGACAGGGTTCACCATATTGTTAACTGTTAATCCTTTGTTTCAGCATGTTTAGATTCTGATTTAATTAGCAGATTGAAATGGATTTGTATCATTAGCCATTCCTCATAACAATGACATGGCAGGGAAAGCAGAGCCAATTTTGTGTTGGTTTGATTATTATTGTTTCAGTGATTTTCATTATTTTTTTCTTAAATGTTACACTTTTTTGTATAAAAAGGTTTGAAATAATCACTGTTATTTAAATAAATAAATATTTTAGATTAAATGACAAACAAGGCTATAATATTTATTTATGACATCCACTTTATTAGCATTATGTTTTCTATGCAGATTAAGATTTTAAACTGAATAATAAATGTTGCAGCAGCCTCTATACTGTATACCAAATTGTATCAAAGGTCCCAGTTCAACAAAGCACTAAGAGTATATCTACACTAGAAAAGCTAAGTCGACTCTGTTAAGTTGACTTACTGTGTCAACACTAAAAACTTAAGTCAACTGCCTGCATCCACTCACGCAGGTGCTAGGTTGACAGAGAGCTGTGGCTCAGAGGAGCCGTGGCTCCCTTCTTCTCCCTGGCAGAAGGGAGGCGAAGCTCCCAGGGACAAGGGAGCCGCGCGCGACTTCCTGGAGAGAAGGGAGCCGCCACTCCCTTGTCCCCAGAGGGAGCTGCAGCTCCCTTATCCCCGGGGGGAGCTGCAGCTCCCTTGTCCCCGGGGGGAGCCACAGCTCCCTTGTCCCCAGCCCTAGATCAACTTAGGAAATTAAGTCAACTGAGGGCGTCCACACCAGTTTTAGGTCTACTTAATAAGGTCAACTTAGGCCCTAAGTGAACCTAAAGAGGGGATGTTATTAAATTGGCTTAGGAAAGCTCTTTAGGTCAATTTAAGTGTCCTTAAATCGACCTAACTTGCAAGTGTAGACATACCCAAAAAATGTGTCCTTAACTCTCCTTGGCTATGTCTACACTTGCTAAAATGAGTTTGAATTAGTTCAAACTAACTAATTTGAACTAATTTTAGTTAGTTCGAATTAGCTTAATTCGAACTAAGCAAGTGCCATTCAATTCAATGGGCCGGTTAGTTTGAACTAAGAAATTAGTTTGAATTAACATGGCCACATTCGTTAATTCGAACTAGTTAGTTCGAATTAACCCTTTAGTTCGAATACCCTATTCAAACTTATTAGTTCGAATTAAGGAAGCCCTTAATTCGAACTAACTAAAGCCTAGTGTAGCCATGGCTTTAGTTAGTTCGAATTAAGCCTCCTTAATTCGAACTAACTTGCCAGTGTAGACATAGCCCTTGACTTTAATGGGGCTTAAGCGTGTATATAAAAGTTATGCTAAATTGGGGCTTAAATATCCAACAAATAAAATGGATTAAAAAATCATATCTGCTGCTTTTGTTCTTGCCGGGACCAGTCTTTCAGAGTACTGAGTGCTCAAACTAATAGGAGTTAATGATGAGATGATTGCTGTGTGGATGTTGGGACAGAGGTGGACATGATGTATCCTGACTTTAGCAAAACTTTGACATGGTCTTCCATAAGTTAAAGAAGTATGAGTTGGATGAATGGACTATTAAAAATGGCTAGAAAACTGGCTGTATCTTGGGCTCAATGGATAGTGATCAATGTTTAGTTGGTTGCCAGTACCGAGTTGAGTACCCCAGGGATTGGTCCTGGGGATGCTTTTGTTAAATATTTTCATTAGTGATCTGGAGAACAGGATGGATTGCACTCTCTGCAAGTTTTCAGATAACTCTAAGGTGGGGGTAGTGGTGGATATGCTGGAACACCGGTACTCAACTGTGTGTCACAGCACAGCAGTGAGTACTTTGCGGTGGGAAAGCACCCCTGCTGCAGCTGCTGGCTTTTTAGAAGCTGCTGCTCCAGCATCTTTTAAAGGTCCAACAGCAAAAAAGCAACCCTGACCACTTTTGGCAGTTGTGCTTTGATCAAATCACCTCTGCCAAGATCTCTCCAGGGCCACTTTTTTCCTGCTGACCATTTAAAGCTGGCTTAGCCAAAAAATCTGGGAAGGGCTGGGGGAGGCAGGTTTTTTTTTTCTTTAAAGGGCCAGCAGGGAAAAACACACACACACCCCCAGCACTTTTGACAGCACTTTGCTGAAAATGCAGCTTTAAAGAGCCAACAGGGAAAAAAATGGCCCCTCCACTGAGCACTTTCAGCAGTGGTGCTTGGCTGAAAGCACTGGAGGGGAGCACTTTTTTCCTGCTGGCCTTTTAAAGCTGCCAGCTTTAAAGGGCCAGCAGGAAAAAGTGCTGCCCCTAGCACTTTTGACAGCAGCATTTGGCCAGAAGCACTGAGGGGTGCTTTTGCACAGTGGTGGGGCCTCACCACCAAAACTGCCTTTACAGGAACTTTTCTTTCAGCAGTAAGGGCTACTTGATCTCGCTGTCAAAACTGGTGCCACTGTGCAGGGACCCTCAGCAGCAGTGGAGCAGTGTCACGCGCAGCTGGGCACCCTCCCAGTCATGTCACACCCCTCAAAAGCTTGAGAACCCCTCTGCTGGAGGGTAGAGATAGGATACAAAGTGGCCTATACAAATTGGAAGATTGGGCTGAAATAAATTTGATGAGATTCAACAAGGACTAGTGCAGAGTCCTGCACTTAGGATAGAAGAATCCCATCCATTCTTGCAGACTGGGAACTGACTGGGTAGGCAGCAATTCTGCAGAAAGGGTCTGGGGGTTATCGTGGACAAGAAGCTGGACATGATTCAATAGTATGCCCTTATTGCCAAGAAAGATAACAGCATATCGGGCTGCATTTATACAAGCAGATCTAGAGAAGGAATTATTCCTCTCTATTTGGCATTGGTGAAGTCTCATTTGGAGTATGTGTTCAGTTGTGGGTCCCCAACTACAGAAAGGATATGGACAAGTTACAGAGAATCCAGCAGAGAGCAACAAAACATTCTTAAGGGTCTGGAGCACCATAAATTATGAGCAGAAGCTGAAGGAACTATGTTTGTTTAGTTTCCAAAAGGAAGAATGAGGAGGGATTTGATAGGCACCTTTACCTGAAACGGGGTTCTAGGGAGGATGGAGATAGACTGCTCTCAGCAGTAGTAGATGACAGAACTAGGAGCAGTGGTCTCAAGGTGCAGTGGTGAGGGTCTGGGTTGGATATTAGTAAAATAAACTTTTTCACTTGGAGAGTGGTGAAGCACTAGAACGGGTTACCTATGGAGGTGGTGGAATCTCCATTCTTAGAGGTGTGACTTGACAAAACCCTGGCTGGGATGATTTCATTAGGGTTCAGACTGCTTTAAGCAGAGGATTGGACTGGATCCTTTCCAACCCTAATCCTCTATGATTCTAACTCTGTGAACACTGTTACTTGTTAGCTATGTATTGTTGGGGAATAAGAGTATAGTATCCAGCCTCTGTGACTCACCCTCACACATCCCCCCAGCCCCCTCACCTCTGCTTGAACTGGAAACCAAAAACAATGAAAAGACAATGGGAGACATCCTTATCTACTCACATCCATTTGCTTGGAGCTTTATTTACATTGAGTTTGGAGACCCAAGATCCAAAGCAGGAACTGCTCTGAACTCTTGGATTGAAGAAGCAAGGAAGCATTGCATGATGGGGATCTCTCACCAAGGCTAATGAGTTCAGCAGTTATCGGACCATTCTAGTCATAGACAAGCTAATTGATACCCAAAATACTGAATCTGCCTGATTGTGTTTTAAGCTTCCCTGAACCAATACCACCCCAGCCAGTAATGTGTATCGTCCACTTAAACAAGTCATTATTTACCCTAAAAACAACCCTAGTGTTCCATTTGGAGAACAAAACAAAACAAAACAAAAAAACCAACCCTCTACCCAAATCCAAAAATGGAGTCCTGATGCCTGATCTAAAAGCTGCATCATTTCCACTGGGACTGCACCTTCTCCTTGCTGACTGCAGTGAGAGCTCTGCTTGTCTCCATCCAGGATTCTGTCCCTGAGCCGCACAGCCTGTTTCCTGGGAGCCTTTCCGCTACACGGAGTGGTAAGACACCCCCCCCCCACACACACACACACACACTCCCTCTCTCTCTCTCGCTCGCTCGCTCTCTTTCTGTTCAAATATACCTCTCTTTCTCTAGGCCTGATAGAATCTAGGTAATATTGTAACAGTGTTTTTCTTTCCTTGTATGATTATTAATGCTGTAATTGTTTAGGTACTTTTCTCCCCTTTTGTAATTATTACTATTATTATTGTAAGTATTGGGTACTTAGCAATAAATTGACTTTTGTAGTCAAGCCAGTTGCCAAACTCTTTTAAAAACTTCATTCCCTCTCCTTTGTGTTCTTGGCTTCCCTATATTGCTCTGCAGCAACACTTCTTTTACCTAGCCAAAGATCCCTGTGATGCCCAAAATCTTGTATGGTTTGCTCATTAATGCTGTTACTAGTAGAATAATTGTAAAGTAATAGTGGGGATACCAGCCTGATTGACTCCAGGGGCATATAAGAATAGCAGCTCAAAAGTGCTGTGTGACCCAGCCTGCTCAGATGCATGCTCAAGTCTAGTCCAGTGCGGTGCCAGGAGCATATAAGGGTAGAAGCAGAAAACTGCTGTTTTGACCCAGTCTGCTGAGTTCAGGGACGTATAAGGGATCAGCTGAGAGTGCTGATCGACCCGGTCCTCTCAGACGCACCTTGTTAATAGGTGAATGGGTATATGTGGGAGGGTATTTGAATCTGGGGCTGGAAGAACCCAGTCCTGGGAAATTGAGGTTCTGTAAGGGTGGCTCCATTGGGAGGGAACTTGCAGAAAGGAGAAGTGAGGTCCATATAAAAACACAAGTGACACAAGCAGTACACTAATAGAATTACAGCCTCCCATCCCCCCCCCAAAAGGAAGTAACCCTAATAAATGAGTATATCCCAAGTTGGTGGGCAAAGTTGGTAACAACACCTGGGCTGTATAGGTCTTTCAGGGATGAAGCCACTGAGTAATAGATTTGTCCTCTCTTCTCTGAAATTAAGTGAAGCTTTTGTGAGGGAATTTTTCCCTATTGACTTATCTCACCCAGAATGTATGGGCTTGGTACAGTAATTTTATGCCCCGTGTTCTGTGTGAGGTCAGAGCAATGATCATAATAGCCACTTCTGACCATACAATGCATGAATCTAGAACTTCGTGGAAGGGTACCTCAGACTTTCTCAGATTTTTTTTTGTATTTGCTTAAAATTTTCAAAATAAAACAGAAATTTTCACACAGAGAGAAAAACTGAGATATTTTTATGACATTTGTAGGCATCTTATCTGACTTCATGCACAACAAAGGCTCTAGAAAAGATTTCATTAGTAATTCCTCTACCAAGTCAAATGACTTGTTGAACTTTAGCATATATTTTAGAAAAGACAACTAATCATGATTTGAGGATTACAAGTGGTGGAAAAAACTTCAATGAAATGCTAAATTCTCTAATTGTTAATCACCCTTTTTATTAAAAAACTTGCACTTTAATTCTAATCTGAATTTGTCTTGCATCAACCTCCTGTCATTGTTATGTCTTTGTTATATTTAAGAGCCCTCTATCATTAGTTGAATTTTTGCCCATAATTAGTCCCACTAATCACATAAAATGTTTGCAGAATTGGGATGCATTTTCTCCCCTTCATAGTCTCCTGCTTCTTCCTTTCCACTTCATTCTTGAGCCCAGAAGCCTTTTGTTCTCAGAGTCTTGGCTTCATCTACATCTTCAAATTGTCTTTTTTCTTCCCAAGTCTTGAATCTCTGTCTCACACACCCTTTCTTTCTGGTATCTATAGCTGAACCACTCAGTAATATAGTAATAGTGTAATGTAATTAAATTTAGCATTCTCATGAGATGGGAGATACCAGACAAACCCATCACAGCAACGTTTAACGATTAACATTTAACTTTGAAAAGGGGAATTACACAAATGATGATGCTAGTTAGAAAGAATTTAAAAAGAGCAGTTGCAAGGATAAAATGCCTGAAAGCAGCAAGAAGACTACTTCAAAACACCATAATAGAGGCTCAAACTGAATGCACACCCCAAATCAAAATAAATAGGGGGACCAAAGTAATAGCTAATCAGCACAGTAATGGAGGCCATTAGAGGCGCAAAGGCATCCTTTAAAATTTGGTAATCAAACTTGAATGAGGAAAACTGGAAGGAGCACAAATTCTGGCAATAAAAAATGTAAAAGTATACTTAGGCAGGCCAGGAAAGAATTTGAGAAACAACTTGCAAAAGACATAAAAACTAATGTTAAAATTTATTAAAGTACATTGGAAACCTGCCAAATAGGCAGTGGGAGTACTAGATGACAAAAGTATTAAAGGAGAACCCAAGGAAGAGGAAGTCATTGTAAAGAAACTAAATGATGTCTTTGCATTGGTATTTACTTCAGAGGAAATGGAGGGATACCAAGAACAGAGCTATTCTTTTGGAACAACAAATCTGAAATACAGCCCCAAATTAATGTATCAATAGAGGAGATTTTAGGACAAATTGATTAACTTAACAATAACAAGTCACCATTGTCAGATGATATCCATCATTAACCTCCTAGAAAAAGAGAGAAAAAGTGAAGTAGCAAGGTAGACAGATGATACAAAATTCTTCAAGGTATTTAAGTCCACAGTAGACTGCAACGAGTTAGAGAGATCCCAAAAAAACAGATGACTATGTAATGAAATGACAGATTAAATTCAACATTGATGAGTGCAAAGTAATTACACTGGAAAAAAGTAATCCTTACTATACATATACAAGGATAGGTTCTTAATTAGCTGTTTTTACTAATGAAAGAAATCTTGTAGTCACCACAACTGTTCTCTTAAAACATCTGTTCAATGCACAAAACTGGTCAAAAATACTAACTGTATGTTAGCAACTATTTGGAAAGGATACACAAGACAGAAAATATCATAATGTGAATATATAAATCAATGGTACACACAAACACCTTGAATACTTTGTCTACTTCTGGTTGTCCCATCTCAGACAGGATATAGTGGAACAGAAATGGTTCAGAGGAGATCAATAAAGATGATTAAGCATGGAATGGCTTCCAAATAAGAAAATAATAATAATAAAAAGAGTAGGTCTGTTCATCTTTAAAAAAAGAAACTACTAAAGGGGAATATATAGATCTATAAATTCATAAGAGGTGTAGAAAAAAAGTCAACAGAGTCCTGTGGCATTTTTAAAGACTAACAGATTTATTTATCGCATGAGCTTTGGTGGGAGAAAATCCCACTTCGTCAGACGCTTTGAAGATGGGAAAGTTACAGAATGGGAGGAAATTAAATGCAGGGGAGTGTATGACATAGGATCAGGTCAGGCTGTAACAGCAAATCAAAATAGGTGTTAGGATTCAAACACTGGGGAACAGCACATAGAAGAGAGGGAGGTCAAATCACTTGTAATGAGAGAAAAATCCATAGTCCCTGTTTAACCCCAAAACAACTGAGTCAAATTTGCATATAAGTTCAAAGTTTCTCTTTGAAGCTGTGATTTGTTATTCATCTGTTTCAACACAGCTATTAACAAGTCGTCGAGGGAGTGAGCAGGGAGATTGAAGTGTTCCCTTATTGGTTTTGTAGTTTTGCAATTTCTGATGTCAGATTTGTGTCCATTTATTCTTTGGCGCAGAGACTGTCCTGTTTGTCCAATATATAAGGCAGAGGGGCATTTACAAAACCCCAGGAAACCCTTGATGAAATTAATATGGAGTAGGTTTAATACAAACAAGAAGAAGTACTTTTTCACACAATGTACAATTAAGTTGTGGAACTCATTGCCTTAGGATGTTATGAAGGACAAAAGTATAAAAAGGTTAGGTAGCTCCATGAAGGATTGGCCCACCAATGGCTAGTAGCCAAGATGGTCAGGGATGCATCTTCATGCTTATGACAACCTAAAAGCTTTGACTACCAGAAAATACAAGTGAAAGACAAGAGTGGAACACTCTATAAATGCTCTGTTCTATTCACCCTTCCTGCAGTTTGATACAAATCACTGCTGAAGGCAGGATACTGGGCAAGATAACAATGCTATGACACAGTATGGCAGTTGTTATACTCTATTTTTAGTAAAATATGGACAAGAAGCTGGGAGTACAGATTTCAGGTTAATATTTGTATTCACATTTGTTGACAATGAAATCTTAAAAGCTGTTCTTTGTAAAGAGAATGTTTTGTACACATTCAAATTATATCGGGAAAAAGATCCTTTCTAGTTTTGGATGCAATCTGAAAACTAAGCTCTGGGGGCAGGTTTGTATTTTGGCCTTCAACTCTGAACCCTCCTGAAATTCAAAAAGGTTTTAATATAAGACTCCAATTTTAACTAAGATATTATTTTTAAGACATCTCTTTATCACAACATTTTATGTATTACTGCATTGATTTTTCAATGATGCTGATGGTCCAAAGAGTAGGTATGATGTGCTTTCCATAGTTTACAATGTAAAGAAGGAGCCTTCCAATGGACATGTTTTGGTCTTTCAGAGGATTCATTCAGCCCATAAAGTGTGGCTGGTCTTGTAATTTATTTGAACTCACTCTTCCATCCCTAATAGTTTGCTATGCAACAGATTGAATTTGACTCACAAGTTGTCTTGTAGAATGATTTATCTGTTCTTCTACTTAAAATGAGATAAGTTCAGAGATATTAATCACGAGTTATTTTAATTGAATACTTAAGAACAAATACATCATTTATAATAATTGAAAATCATTTAATTAAAGATCTACTTGCTAATTGTGCTGTATCTCTTCAGAGATGAGTACATTAACTGTTTAATATGCTTTTTAAAGTGTTTGCTGCCAGAAGTGGGAAATGTAGATGTTTGTCCACTTAAAAAGATTTAAGTAATCTTGTAAGCTGCAGGCACTGCTCTAAAATGAAATGTACTTTCTAAATCTATTATTTTTTCATCCTCATTGAAGTTGTATATACTGAAATGAAATTTAACTAAAGCAAATTGTTTTTGGTTTGTTTTTCCCCTGGATGAAATTACAAATTCATTCATACAGTAAGTAGAACACAACTGAGATAATATAAATTAGAATGGTGAATGTATTGTGTAACAAAGCCTTTAACTGGCCCAATTACTGTAAATAAAGATCCTACAACCTATCCTACAACCACTGCAAATTAAAGCAGAGCCAGATCACACATTTTTAGACAAAGTAAAATAAGTATTACCTTTTTGTAAAGCTAGTCATACCACACTACACATTTTTTTAGACTGGAAAAAAACAGTGATGTTTTGGGATTTTTGAATACCCAGCTTTCCATCTGAACAAACACTATTGTAGCCTTTGCTTATATTTATGCTTGGCTTGTATGCATATATCTTATTTTATATATGTATCTTTCTTTATAAGTTTAAGAAATCCTGATTTTATACAAGCATACTTAGCATAAATTGACATAACTTTTGTATTAGTAGCGGAAATGCAAGAAACTTACAGGCCTCATTGTAAAAATTTCCAGGATGAGTCTGTATGTACCAGCTTTGCAAGTAGGTGTAGGTGAGAAGTTAATATAAGCTAAATTTATCAAAGGGTAGGTCTTCTTTTCCTGTGATTAGACAATATCAGCTCTTAATATAATATAGGTGAACGGTGAATAACAACTTTAAGCGAGGCATTTGACATTTTGGTGGAACAACACAAAACCCACAAAATTTGTAAACAAGTAAGGGGAAAGGTGACAGGGAATATTCTGGTAGGAAAACACATCAATTGTACGCATGAACCCCTTAACCAATAATTGGAAGGCACCCTGACAATTTCTGGGATGAGGGCCCATATTTGGGTAAGGAAGGATTAAATCATTTAGTTTATTTTTAGAAGGGTATAAAGGTCTAGAGTCTGTAATGTAAGAAAAAAGTTATTTAAGATTCTAAAATCTGGTAAGCTATGAAGCTTCCATATCTTTCACTTGAAGTCATCTTACCTGAGCCCAGTGTCTTCACAGACCCACAGCCTTTCCTTTGCTTTATTATTTTACTTTAGTTAAGTTCTAGTTAAGTTAGTTAAGTTTGCTTAAGGTTATTAAAGCCTACACTCCTCATCTCAATATCTTTATCCTAAGGGAGTGTAAATATAAGTTACTTATTAATTGCTTTATAGAATATATAGTTTGGTTTTAATTTGTTGTTAATGGTATAAGGTTTTGTATAAGATTTGGTTTTAAATATATTTTACTGTATTTTATCATTTAAGATTTTTATGTCTTTTATGCTTATGCTTTTAGCAATAAAGAAGTGTTATAAAATGTATTAAGAGTCCTTTGTGTCTCTAATTGTTTCTTGGGGGAGTTCTTAGTTTGTAAAATTATCTTTGGCTGGATTTGGACTAGAACCCACTTCTGTAACAATTAATTAAATCATCATATCAAGTATCTAAAATTCCAGATTATCCCTTAAATCCAGTCAACACTATCTAATGAAGAAGCACGATTCTGCAGTGAGATATATGAGTAAGCATTATCACCTTATAACTAAAGGGGAAATTTCATCAGTCTAAGGCCTAAATAGTCAAATGTTTGATAATTTTGGATTCCTCCATTTTTTGATGTCTAATTCTTAGGCTCCGATTCAGGAAAACACTTACAAAATTGTTTGACTTACATACACACTTACTTACATTAACTTCAAAGTGACTGAACCATGTACTTAAGAGCTCTTTCTGAATAGACATTATTTCTAGGATAATAGCCCTAAAGCCTGATATACAGAGGATATTGGCACCTGAAGTTCAGATTAGTTTTCACTGTAGTTGTCTGCATTCATCCCCTGCCACCGTGGATCTGCCCAAGGTCCCCCTAGCCCCCAAAAGTCAACCTAGAGCATCTCGTGTGGATGCTCTAGGTCAACTTCGTAAGTTCCCCTTTAAGTCGACTTTAATTTTAAGTGTAGACACACTAAGTCGACTTAAAAGTGCAAGTGTAGACTGTGGCAAATCAGTCCACTCTGTCCCTGTGGGTCCTGTGCTTTGTCTTGCTATGGGCCCAGGCAAGCCCTGTCTGCCCCTGGTTCTGGGCAGTCGTTACTCCGCTGCCAGCACAGAGTAGGAGGGGGAAGGGGCTCGGGCCCTCCCTCTACTCCGAGCCCCAGCCTAGGGGCCCTAGGAAAGACAGCTGTATGCTGCTGGTACTGCCACCAGCAACAGTTCCTTCCCCTAGGCTATTTCCCCCTCTCGGTGTTCTTTTACCTCTCTTTGTTGTTATTTTACTTCCTTCGCCCTCCTCCAGCACTCCTCTGCTCCTCCAACACCCCTCTGCTTCTCCAACACTCCTTTGCTCCTCCAATTCTCCTCTGCTTCTCCAACACTCCTCTGCTCCTCCAACACTCCTCTGCTCCGCCCACAATACTCTTGCTGGGGCCAGGCTTTTTATCAGCTGGCCCCTGTTTGGTATCAGGTGCCTCTAATTAGCCAGAACCACAAACTGCTCAGTTTGTAGGGAACAAAGCCAGGATCATTCTGGGGCTTATATATCTGCCTTCAATGACTCTCCTGCTCCTCCGTCGGAGGTTGATGGGGTTGGTGCTCCGCGAGCCAGGGCTGAAGCTGGTCCTGTCCGCGTACGCCGACGACGTGCTCCTCGTGGTCCAGGACCCGGGAGACCTGGAGCGGTTGGAGGCTTGCCTGGCCATCTATTCGGTAGCCTCCTCCGCCCGGGTCAACTGGGTCAAGAGCTCTGGCCTGGCGGTAGGGGCCGGGTGGCCGGTCGGCTCCCTCCCACCCGCGCTTCAAGCCATCCGGTGGAGCGCGGGTCCGCTGCTCTATCTCGGCGTTTACCTTTCTGCCACGCATCCCTCCCCGGATGACAACTGGCGAGGTTTGGAGGACAGGGTGTCTGAGCGGCTGCGGAGATGGACAGGACTGCTGTAGTGCCTCTCCCTTCGTGGGAGGGCACTGGTCGTCAACCAGCTCGTCCTGTCCATGCTCTGGCACCGGCTCAACACCCTGGTCCCGCCCCCAAGTTTCCTGGCCAACCTCCAGAAGACAATTCTGGAGTTCTTTTGGCCAGGACTGCACTGGGTCTCTGCAGGGATTTTGAGTCTTCCCCTGGAGGAGGGAGGGCAGGGCCTGTGCTGTGTTTCCAGCCAGGTCCATGCCTTCCGCCTCCAGGCCCTGCAGAGACTCCTTTACAGTGCAGGTAGTCCGGCGTGGAGCCAACTGGCGTGCACCTTCCTCCGCCGCTACCGAGGGCTCCGATACGACCGGCAGCTCTTTTTTATCAATCCGAGAGGTTTTCCGCGAGACCTCTCCGAGCTGCCGGCCTTCTACCAGGACCTCCTCCGGACCTGGAGGCTCGTTTTGGCCTCCAGGTCCCTTGTGCCCACCGAGGGGGAGGACCTCCTCGCGGAGCCCCTGCTACACAACCCCCATCTTAGTGTGCAGGTGGCGGAGGCCCCCTCCGTGAGGCGGAGGTTGGTCCTGGCAGGCATCACCAAGGTCGGAGACCTCCTGGACTATGCCCGGGGGGACTGGGTGGATCCCCTTGTGCTCGCTGAGCGCATGGGGCTCTCCACCCTTCAAACCCCCCGGCGCCTACTCCAGGAGGTGAAGGCAGCCTTGCCCCCTGTTGCTCGGGACTACCTCGAGCAGGTCCTGCGAGAGGGTGCTCCCCGCCCTCCCCTCAGTCCTGGCCCTCCGGAGCTTTTAATCGGGCCCCGGCCCCGCGAGCCCCCCCGGCCGCCCCTGCCCCATGCCCCGAGCCGGCTGCTGGACCTGCAGCCGGTCTCCTTTCGAACCGCGCCACGGAAACATCTATACACGCTCGTGCTCCATACCATCCACTTCCTCGCCCTCGTGTCCCACCCCGATACAAAATGGCGGGACCTGATTCCACCTGTGGAGGGCGAGGACCCCCGGTGGGCCAGTCTATATGCCACCTTGACTCCACGGCCCGCCGGGGATATAAGTTGGCGGCTCCTTCATGGAGCTGTGAGCACGGGCGTGTTCCTGGCGCAGTTCACTCCCCGTCCCGACACCTGCCCTTTTTGCGGAGTGAGGGAGACCCTGGCGCACGCCTACCTTGAATGCGCCAGGTTGCAGCCCCTTTTCCGGCTCCTCCAGAACCTCTTATTGAGGTTCTGGCTGCACTTTTCCCCACACGTTCTTTTATACACACTCCCGATCCGTGGCCCCACAAAGTCGCGGGACCTCCTCGCCAACCTCCTCTTGGCCTATGTCAAAGTGGCCATATACAAAACCCGAGAGAGGAGGTTGGCTGAAGGAGGTTCCTGTGACTGTGGGGCCTACTTCCGGTCCCTCGTCCGTTCACGCATCCGAGCGGAGTTCCTTTGGGCAGCGTCCACTGGCTCCCTCGACACCTTCCGGGAGCAGTGGGCGCTGTCCGGGGTTCTCTGCTCGGTGTCCCCTTCCGAATCCCTTATTTTGACCCTTTGACCCTCACTCCCGTCCCCGTTAGTCATTTGTTGTCCCCCGTAATCAGTTGGAAGCTGGGTCCAGCGCTTCCTTCCCTTGGGCTGGGGAAGGGGCTTTAGCAGTGGGCGGGCTTGCGCCCGCCCACTTCCCTGTTTTCCAAATAGGATGACTCTCCTGCTTCCCTCTGGCCCTGGTGTCTCACAAGACATAACCTAGGAGGGGTTTCCCTTAGGCAGAGGCATCAAGTGCCAAGATAAAGAACCCAGAACCCTGAGGTAAGAAGGAAGAGAAGTTGCTCCAAACAGCAGTCAACAGGGAGAAGGCTTGAGCCATGCCTTGGAGCAAAGGGATACAAATGAAAAGAAAAAAGAAAATTAAAAAAAGCTATTCAAAATATATGCTGCAGAGACACATTCATTGAGTCTTAAGCATATGCAAGTTACTAATTAAAATAACTTACAAATTTGACCGTAGCTTCTCTAATAGAAACCTTAGTTCAGGAAAGTATTTAAGCATGTCCATAAGTTCATCCTTATTCAGCAAAGCATGCATGCATATGCTTAAGTTTATGGATGTGTTAGAGTGCTTTCCTAAACAGGAGTGTTTTCTTTAATTAAGACATCAAAGAACTAAGACAAGGTTATGATATGACTGTCTTAGGCTATGTCTACACAACCTGTTGGTATAACTTATGACACTCATAAGTGTAAATAAACCACCCCGCTGAGCATCATAAATTCCACCAATGCAAGTGAATGTGTGGACAGCTGCTGCTCGTTGGGGGTGGATTAATTAAATTGATGGGAGAGCTCTCTCCTATCATTTTAGAGTTGCTACACTAGCAAGATTAATGCAGCACAGCTGCATTGGCTCTGCTATTCTGCTGTAAGATCTTTAATATAGCCATAGCCTGAGTTATTTAAAAATCTGTTGGAATCTTTTTTCTTGGATAAAACCAGAATTAATTCATTGAGAGAAAATCCAATCACAAAGGGTGCATCTACACTTACAAGTTAAGTCGACTTAAGGAGGCTTAAGTCGACTTAAACTGGTCCACGTCCACACAGGGCTTTCCTTAAGTCGACTTAAGCATTTTCTTAAGTCTACTTAAGGAAAAGTTAAGTCAACTTAATAACACCTCGATTTAGGTCTACTTAACGCTTAAGTCAACCTTATTAGGTCGACTTATTAAGCCAGTGTGGACGGGCATTAGCACCTAAGTCCACCTTATTAAGTTGACTTAAAGTATTAAATCGACTTGATAAGGTCAAAAAGGGGCTATGAAAATTTAAATTTAGAAAATTTAAGTAGGCTTTTGTTAAGTTGCCTTAATAAGGTCTATTTTAAGTCGACTTAATGGCGACCGTATTAAGTTGACTTAATAAAGTCGACTTAACTTTCTAAGTGTAGACATATACAAAAAATGCAGGAAACAGGGAAGAGTTAAACATTCCCAGTGCTTCTTTAATGACAATTTTTGCAACAAATCAGGGATAAATGTGCCTTCAGTTCTATAAAGTATGTTTCCAGAGAACTGAATCCTTTAGCTCCCTTATCATCAGACTTATGACTTCATAAGAAAATTTCATCTTAAATATACATATGTGATTGTTGAAGAAGTACACTATATATTGTACGAAATGAACTTTATTGTCCATAAAACAAACATTATGCAAGACCTACCTTGGAATATACAATTATCCCACAAATGTAGAAGTTCAAGGAAGGCAAAATCCTGTATTGCAGGGGAAATTAGTAGTCATGTCATTGCATGGGATTCATCACTAGCCAAATAATATTTTTAAGCTAGCAGTTCCACTTTTCTTTGGATCTTACCCTCTTTCTTGAGAGGTCTAAAGCATATTTTATCTGGTAGTATTTGTCTTAAATCCTAACTCTAAACTTTCATTATTTTCCTGTAGGTACTGTTAGAATAATAAAAAGCTTGATTGTAACATTTGCTATCAGCATAAGCTACTGCATTCATGACTGCTGAGGTTATATAGTCCACAAAAATATAGAGTGTAAATGGATTTATATTTATATTTATCTCTTTTTTATAGCAGCTGCAGCATCCCATTATTTAATCCACTGCTACACTGAAAACACCCTTATCTGGTAAAAATAATAGAAATATATTTTCTTCAAGAAAATCTTAGGTGATTTTTCTTTCAACCATTTTGGAATACACAGAACTATTTTCACACGTCTTTTTGTCTTGTATTTTGTATTTCTGCCTCTTTTTTGTTCTGTAATATGCTAATTAATGGAGCAACACACTTTTAATGAAGAACAAAAACTAAATTGTAGAGCTCAGGAGTAAAGCTACATATTTTTCTTTTTTGAGATTCTGACTTACATAAAGAGCCAGACTAAATTGATATTCTCATCTGGCCTGTCATTTTCTGATTCTTACACTATTCTTTATCTTTCATTATCTCTACATGATATAAATGATTAAGTCATCATGAATTTTGAAGTATATACAGCAGCTGGCTCTTTTCATTCTCATTATCCAGCAGACCTAAGAAATAGAGAAGGAAAAGCAGATACTCTCATCAGCTGAAACAGATGCTACCTGTGAAAGAAAAATGATTTTTCATCCAATGTTCTCAGTTACTCCCCTTCTCTATAATGCAATCATAAAGAAAATTGTCTGAGTAGGATTTTACTGCTTGTTTTGGTTGGTTGTTTTTACTGAAGTAAGCTTAGTACCCAAGACTATAAAGTTGTATTGTTCTCAGCAGATACATCTTGGCAGTTACTTTGCACATTCAACAGTGGTCTGTAATAACAGTTTTCATGTTACAGACTGAAACTGTATGGATAATTTATATTAGACTGCAATCTTTTAATAGTTTTTTTTCCTTTAAGAAGCATTTATTTCACAGTGTTATGCTGTTTGGGGAAAATTGATTTGTCACTCAGAAAACAGATAATTTTGCAGATCATATTATTTTGGGATTATCATCTGAGATCTCTTTCCACTCAGAAAATTAACAATTAACACAGGGAGGGAGGCCTCAGCTACGCTTACTGCATGTCTGTGAATGTTTTCTAGTGGAAGTTTAATGTTTTAGAAAGTTTATTTTCATTTAATTTAGTCCTATGAGTTAATTTGATTTGTTATACATTTTGTTTTGAAGCATGGATTCATATCTATATATATATATATGAGGGGGCTACATGTTAAGAACTTTTCATCATATTCCATTTGTTAATGGGAAAAAAATAAATGTTTGAGTCATTGAATGTAAAGGAGATCTTTTCATCAGTCTAGGACATCAGCTCTCAGCACAAATATCTCTGTTTGAAAAAAATTGATAATTCACAAATATTCAGTTGAATAAAGAATAGATAAATCTCAGGTGGTTTTATGCTCCTTTGCTACTTGCCATCTGTAGATGTCCTGCATATGATTTTTTTTTTTTAGTATGAATATTTGGAAAGAATAATTCAAAATAGTTCATGTGTCCATAATATGTCACAGCAAGTATCTGACTATTTTGAGATGTTTTGATTACGGGTAGACACAACTGACAAGATATATTTTTGTTAGATAACTGGTAAGTTTAATTTAAAAGTAAGGATGAAATCCTGGAAGTCAATGGGAGCTTTGCTATTGACTTCAATCTAGCCAGCATTTCATCCTAAGTATCCTGTGTAAACACTCTTGTTTATAAGTTAAAATTCTGCTTTTTACAAACATTTTTTCTTGAATTATTCTTTCCAAATATTCATACTAAAAAAAAAATCATATGCAGGACACCTACAAATGGCAAGTAACAAAGGAGCATAAAACCACCTGAGATTTTAGTTAGTTAAAGTCGACTTAAAATTACAAGTGTAGACATGATGTTTATTATTTTTAAGATAAGCATTTCAGAAAGAAACTTTGTTCTGAATAAATAATAGTTTGTTTTATATGAGGGCTGGCTGGTTACTAGTTAATCCTGTCATTTCTCCTGAGAGAACAGGACAGCAGGTGCTGAACTAAGTCACACCTGCTAAGATGGTTTTAGTGAATTGTAGGAAGGATTACAGCCTAACTCTGGGAACTAGGGCAGAGAGTTATAGGACACTGCCACAAAAAAGTTAATTGCTGGAGACCTGAGACCCAAGTGGAATGCGCTCAAGGAGATACAATTATCTCAGAAACTGCGACACTTATAATTAATTGTAATTCATCCACTAATTAAAAATGGGGGGAAAAATCACAGAAAATAGCTAATGAACAATTTTGAACTAAATTTTAAAAAATCACAAACTGCCTTTGGACAATTCATGAATTAGAAGAAATTGCTATGTTTGCCTGATAAATCAGTTCTAATAACCCCAGTTATCATTTGTGATAGAGTGCGAGTAGCAGCACCCTGATCACTGACATTGCTGCAGCAAGAAGAGGGCTGCAAGCTAAACTTTGAGCAAACACTTTCTGATGGAGAATTTTGAATACCTGAATGGCAGAGGTTAAAGTATAATTTGAGGGGCCCCAGAACCCTCCAAATCTCCGGGCCCCCTTCCCGTATTATCTGGGCCCCCTTCATGCGTGTGTGGGCCCCAGTCCAGGTAGGCATTTGCAACCACTTCTCAGTACCACATGCATCAGTTATTGCTCCATAAAAATATTTATAATTTTATATGGCGTTTATGTCTATAGCAATTATTGTCACAAACTAGCAAACACTGCATAACACAATAAATATTGTGATTAACTACAGCGGGACGTAGGACCTGCCAGCAGCCAAGGAAGGGTGGAACATGCATTCTGCCGGATTTTTCTCTTTTTAGGGGCCCCGGAACTCTGGTCTCTCAAATTTGTGGGCCCCGGAACTGCGTTCCGGTGCGTTCCCCCTTACTCTGGGCTAATGATGTAACTGGGAAAATATCAATAAAAGGAATGTGGGAAAACTCAGAAGATGAGCTGGGCTGAGGAGGGAAGCTGTGTGGAAAGCTCTTGTTTCAATATGCTGTGTTGCATGCATAAAAGAGTGGAGGAATAAGAGGTACACATGGTGAAAGTAAAACAGCCAGCCTGGGTGTGCTTGTGACTGTGAGGTGACAAAAACAGGCTAGACAGTGCTAGACATTTTGGCAACTTAGAGTGAACCCTGTGACATGTGGGACCTTGGTTCGGATCTTAACACTCTTGCTCAAGCAGAGGTGACCTGCATGAAGTAAGGGGATCTAGATGCAATGGAGGAGATGCTATGTTGGCTAGTGGAGCAAGAATACCCAGCAGATGAAGAAGCCAGCCCTCCTGAGTTAGCAGGTGGAGCAGCAGCAGATGCTACATGTTTTTTTTCCAAGGAGTAGTCTCAAAGGGTACATCTACACTTGTAAATTAAGTCGACTTAAGCCTGCTTAAGTCGACTTAATTTACTCTGCTTCTACACTATACTTTCCTTAGCAGCTGCTTAAGTCGACTTAAGGAAAAATTAAGTCGACTTTCTTAAACCTCATTTTGCCTAGAAAATTGACTTAGCCAGTGTAGACGTGGAGTAGCCCTAAGTCGACTTTAAGTCAACTTAGGGAGCTCCAGGGCTTCCCCACTGCCCTCCCTGCCAGGGTGGCTGGCACAGCCACAGCCTGGCGTGCCCCCCAAAGGGTAGGGCAGAGCCCTGCCCACCCTTCCCCTATGCCCTGCCAGGGTCCCTGTCCCCCTTTGCCCCATTGTACCCAGGTACAATGGGGCAAAGGCTGAGCCCCCTGGCACTTGGCAAGGGGTGCCCCCCCTCCTCCACCACCGTGGACCTGATCCAGGTCCACCTAGCCCCTAGAAGTTGACCTAGGCTTCCAGTGTGGATGCCCTAGGTCGATTTTGAAGGGCCCCCTTTAAGTCGACTTAATTTTTGTGTGGGAACATGCTAAGTCGACTTAAATTAACAAGTGTAGACATAGCCAAATATAGAAATAGCTCCTGAAGAGGTTCGTAAACTCCAATGAAGGAACTAGAAATTGGGCAGAGGGCCCAGGAATATGTAATATAGCCCTCAAAGTGACCTGATGCTTTTTTCCTGGGTTTTGAGTGGATGGTGGTTGGTATAAGGGTGTTTGGGCATTCTGGCTAGGCCCTTATCTGACCAGACAACCTCAGGTGGCCTATACAACCTTAAAACAACACTAAGCCAGAGACTGACATTATGAAGTCCACTGTCTTGGAAAGGGTAAGCCTGTCAGTTGAGAAGCATTACGAGAAATATAGAGTGCCTAACTGGAATGGTAGGATATGTCCCAGAGTGTTTGCCTAGTGTTTGCCTAGAAGATATCAGATTGGGACAAGTGGTAGTTGAGTACTGATTGGTAAAACTAGGGGTCCTGACAGACTCAATAATCCTTTATTAGTGTATGTAGATCCTCTCTGAGATTACACAAGTTTGGGTTTAGAAGCTTCAGTAGAGGCCAGGGTGAAGATAATTGAGGAGTATGTAGAAGTGGACTTCCCACAGGAAGAGCTCTAGCCCCTTTTAATAGGGAAGGGAGAAAAGAAGATTGAGGAACCTCTTGGGCAAAGGACACACACAAAAAAAGACTGTCCATACATGGACTATGGATTTATGGAATTTTGTGGCAGGTCATGTGTAAAAGATGGGTCTGGGTTGAGGACAGCTCCCATTAGAATAAATCGAAGAACCACAAGAGACATGGTAGACTCAGCAGCTACATATTCCCTGGTACTGAGCACCTGGGTTGAATCCATAGAGGCAACAGAGTAGAATGATGATAACCATCCCACTGTGTGCCTAAGGAAAAAATATACATACCCAATGGTGGCCATCCCATTAGAGGTGGGAGGAAAATTTAAGTGACAATTTAAGATGTAATAAAATCACTACCCTATGTAATCATGATAGGAATTTACAGTTTGCCTTATGTAAGAAAGACAAAAGATGGAAGGGAAAGACACATCAACAGGATCTGAATAAAGAAATATCAACTGTAGACCCTCCAGGTAGTTATCAAGGGGAATTGAAAAGCATGTAGATGTAGGTTAACAAGCCCAGAAAAAACTCACACCCTGGAGGACTTGGTGGGTACAGAGAAACTCAATAAGCAGTCTGTAGATCAAAGAGTCTCAGAGGAGAAGGAGGGTAGAGGATCCAAGAGGAACAAGTCATGAGCATGGCCAAAGGTAAATGGCATCCTTAGGAGGGTGTATAAGATTTTGATAATTGGGCCTCATGGGTGAACTTAATTACAGGGCTAATGATGTGATTGGGAGGATGCATGTGGAAGGAACAGGAAGCCATGGGGAAGCTTAGAAGGTGAGCTGTGCAGAAAGCCCTTGTTACAATACGCCTGTGCTATGTTGTGTGTGTATGAGCAGAGGACTAGAAGGTACACATCGTGAAAGGAAAACAGATTGGATGTGTCTGACAGCAGGGTGACAAACAAGGTAGATAGCACAAGATAATGGGTACTTACTGAGAGAGTACTCTGTGTTGTGGCTCAGTTGTGCTTTTATAATCCTATGGGCTGCGTCTATGCTGGTAAATTAAGTCGACTTAAGCTTGCTTAAGTCGACTTAATTTACCCTGTGTCTACACTGAAGTTTCCTTAAGTCGACTTAAGCAGCTTGCTTAAGTCAACCGAAGGAAAATAAAGTCGACTTAATTAAAATTAAGTCGACTTCCTAACACCACCTTCCTAATCGATCTAAGGCTTAAGTCGACTCTCTAGATTCGACTTAAGCCAGTATAGACGTGGGGGAGCCCTAAGTCAACTTTGTCAACGTAGGACATGGGTCCCTTCTTGCCGGGACTGCTCAGGTCCCGGCAAGAAAGGACCGCGGGGTTTGCTTCCTTCTCCCCATGACTCACGCTCCAGCTGATCAGCAGCTGGAGCGGGACCCTGGGGAGAAGGAAGCCCCACTCTTCCCACACTCCCTCCTAGCCGGGACCATGCGGTCCCAACAAGGAAGGAGAGCTGGAGACCCGCACTCCAGCTGCTCAGCAGCGGGCAGCTGGAGCGCGGAGCTCCGGCTCTTCCTCCTGGCCCGGACCACTCGGTCGGGGAAGTTGTCCCCAGGACCCCAGTGGTCCAGGCTAGGAGGATTCCCTTCTGCCCGGGACGTGGGAAGTCCCGAGCAGAAGGGAGCCAAGTGGTCCGAGGCAGAAGGGAGCTCCTCACTCCCTTCTCCCCCGAACCGCTCAGGGGCTTGCTGCCCCGGGGAGAGCCAGCCCCATGCGTGGCTGGCTCTCCCTGGAGCAAACAAGTCGACTTAGGTAGTCCAGTGAGGACTCTCTAAGTCGATTTACTAAGGGCCCCTTTAAGTCGACTTAAGAGTCCAGTGTGGACTCTCTAAGTCGACTTAATAAGGTCGACTTAAAGTCGACTTATTAAAGTTGACCTTCTTAAAGTCGACCTTAATTCCCTAGTATAGACATAGCCATATAGAGGGTAGCACAGAGTTGCACTCTCCCTTGGGGAGCATTTGGACCTGTATCCAGCAAAGCATTTAAACACATGCTTTATTTTAAGCACATCATTATTTTACTGAGGACCTTACTTAACTTCAGTGGGACTACTCATAAACTTAAAATGATGTTTCTGCCTAAGTGCTTTGCTTGATCACTCTTAGAATTATTTTTCCTCCCAGAACATCGTATCTGTAGAGGAAGTATTTCCATAGGTATGTCCTTTTATGAGAATTAAGTGATTCAGAACTAACCATTGGAATTTCACTGTATAGTACTGATAACTAGAAGCACTTCTATTGACTTCATTGCCCTTTGAATCAGGACATTTATGAGTAAAGGTCAGTGAGCTGTCCATGCACAATGGCAACACAGTGTTGAAAATAAGGAATCACTCTATCTTACTGGTTGAATCACCTTTCAGATAATTACTTCATTCATTTTAAGCAGGTTGAAGTACAATTTTGTTTTAATATCAGCACAGCTTAGCAGTCTTGATAAAAGAGCAGAAGTTATCACTGTATTGCTGACACTGATTTTTTCAAATCAGTTTTCGGCTAAATTTCATTCTATAATTTTACTAAGCAATTTTTAAAATGCACTCTAAGCAAGCCTGATGCTTAGTGTGCTAAAAGAAAATATAGTTAACATACTTTAGCAACACTGCAAAGGTAGTCACTTGCTTTATGCATGACATTCTAGAGGGAAAAAACACATACACTGCTTGCCATCAAACAACAAAATATTTTCGCATTGTGCAGTAGATACTGGCATGGAAAACCACTTTCCATGCCAATGGGAGCGAGCTCTGCAGTAGGAAATTCTGCTAGGTTCTCCTAACTCCATTGTAACATTGAGAAAAGGAATTTATCCTGAGAACTCAGCAATCACCAGAGTCCTGCAGTAAGCAAAAGCTTTTGGGAGGTGAGTTTTCATAAAAAGTCTGTTTGGTTAGTTACATCCACTGCTTTTTCTATCCAGCGCTTTTTCTGGTGATGAAGCAAAGTCTTCTGGAACCCAAACAACACAAATCTTAAATATGGCACTGAGTCAGTGATCAACCCCTGAGTATTCTTAACTGTTCACATATGGTAAGTGACTGCAGGATCCAGGCCTATGTTAATTATTTATTACCAATTACTAAATTTAGTCAATGAGTAAATATTTGACTGTCACTCAAATGTCAGTTAAATCTTCTTTTGATTATTATTAAATACATATATACTGCCTCTTACACCTTCCTAGATAATTATTTAAATTAAAAGACTCAGAACTAGAAGTTGTTAAAAAGAAATGTGGTGAAGTCAATGACTATATCATGACATCCTAAAGTTCACATTATGTCTATATTACAGCAGCATAACTATGGTGATGCAGCTGTCCCGCTAAAGAGCTATAATATAGATTGTTCCTACATCGACAGAAGGATTTTTTTTCTGTCAATGTAGATAATCACCTTCTCAGAGTCAGTACCTATGTTGACAGATGAATTTTCTCAAGGAGTTAGGCCAACATAACTATGCTTTCTCTAGTGCTCAGGCTGAGGAAAAAATATATGTAAAACCTGTTTATGTTTTATTTTGAGGTTTTTAAAATGTGTGTGGGGGTTTATTTTTTTAATAGAATGGATGGAAATTCCAAAATATAACATCTTCATGAAAGGTAAAGTCAAGGTTTTAACATTTCCAAAATTAAAAAAACAAAACAAACAAACAATTAGTTGAATCAACCCAAATTTCTTAATTGTTTCAGTTGACCCAAATCTGCATTTTTTTGGCTAAGACCATGTCTACACTAGAGAATTCTTGTGTAATAAGTCTTTGCGGTAAAATAAATGTGTTGTGTATATAGTGCAATTGTGCTCCTTGTAACACAAAGGAGTTTCCACACTGTTCTTTGAATTTTCGCCCGAAAGAGCATTGAATTGTGGGCACCTAGTCCGCTGTGCCACTCGTCAACTTCCAGTGCTAGGACCCCTGCATTGAAGGAGAGGAATGTTGAACGTTGGGAGTAAATTTTCAAGTTCCCATGGGATGGTATGTTTCCTTGTCATCATTCAATATTACTACTAGCAACTCTCCTCCTTTTTCAATATTGGCCCACTACTTCCTGTGTCTCGGCAATTCAATTCTGAAAACATGGATCCAGCTCTACTATCCAGTTTCGCCTTCACCATTATGAACACATATCAGTTGATTGCACAGTATCTATTGAGCTCCGAATCAGAATAGGAAGTGGACGAACCAGACCTTCTGAGTCCCATGCAGAACAACTGCACTGCATTACTGAATTCTTTCACAGAGCATCTTCACACAGTGTGCTGCCACTTCTGGTCACAAGAGACAAGCACTAAGTGGTGGGACCACGTCATTATGCAGGCCTGGGATGATGAGCATTGGTTACAGAACTTTTGAATGTGCAAAGCCACCTCCATGGAACTGTGTGTAGAGCTTGCCCCGGCCCTTCAATGCAAGGACACCAGAATGAGACCTGCCCTCACTGTGAAGAAGGACGTTGCAATTGCTGTGTGGAAGCTGGCAACTCCAGACTGTGACCAGTCAGTTGCAAATTAGTTTGGAGTCGGCAGGTCCACCACTGGCTCTGTGCTGTCACAGATGCAGAGCAATCAATCACATTCTACTACAAAGGAGTGTGACTTTGGGCAATGTGCGTGAAATAGTGGACAGATTTGAAACCATGGGATTCCCTAACTGCAGTGGGGCAACTGATGACACACACATCCCAATTCTGACTCCAGACCATCTCACGACTGAGTACATAAATAGAAAGGGCTACTTCTCCAGGGTGCTACAGGCACTTGTGTATCAACAGGGACGTTTCACAGATATCAATACTGGATGCTCAGGAAAGGTACATGATGCTCATATTTTCCAGAACACAGGACTTTACCAGAAATTACAAGCAGGCACTTTCTTCCCAGATGAAAAAATTACAGCAGAGTTTGGGGATGCCCATAGTGAGCCTAGGAGACCCAGCCTACCTATATATGCCATGGTTCATGAAGCCCTACACAGGCAACTTGGATGCCAGCAAGGAGCTGTTCAATTACAAATTGAGTAGGTGCAGAATGACTGTGGAGTGTACCTTCAGGAAACTCAAGACTTGCTGGAGGTGCCTTAAGGTTTGACTTAATTGAGGACAACATTCCAACCATGATCATGGTGTGCTGTGTCCTCCACAACCTCTATGAAAATAAGGGAGAAAGATCCCCCCAAACCCACAAACTGAAGTGAGCTTTGGAAGCTGATTGATCTCATGTGTGTGTACAAGCGGCCAGATGCCATGGTTATTAGGGGGACACAATGGGGAGCCATATACATAAGGGAGGCACTGAGGGAGCCTTCAATAATAAGAACCCATAAGTAAGGCATGTATAAATCACTGTGTCAATGTGATACTGAAAACTTGCAGGGCACTGTCTTGTAATCACATGAATAAACGTTTTATCAATATTTGTTCTGCATGAATAAAGATTCTGTGCACAATTTAAACATTATTTTTATTATTAATAGAAAACCAGTATTCTGTAAACAGTGAGCATGCAGACCAGTCATTCTGTGGGCCACTGAAGGGTGTTACAGGTGCATGTATGTCTGGGACTTGTTCCCGTAGCTGTGTGAAGGGATGGATGTGAGATTGTACAAAGAGGGTCCTTGTCCTTCATAGAAATGCTTAATGGGAGTCTGTGGAGAGGGTGTGATAAACTGCTGCTGTGTCTAAATGTGTGTGTGGGGGGAGCAAACTTGTAGCAGCTCTGATTGGAGACTAACCATTGTCTTTAGGAGCTCTGTTTGCTCTTTCAGTAAATTAATCAATTGTTCTTTATGTTGTTTTCCCCGCAAAAGGTTGTCTTGGCATTCCTGTCTTTATTCATGTCTCCAAGCCCTCTTTTCTCTCCTACACATCTCATTGGACTGTAGGAGGTCTTAGAACATGTCCTCCTTGCTTTGGCAAGGCCATTTCCTTATCTCTCTGAGGTGGTCTGCAGGTGTAGGCCACTGACCTGCAAACGTCATATCTAAGAAAATGAAACATAATGAATAAAGCAATTGTTCTTACATTCCTCCAAGTAGATATGTAACAGTTGACAAACCACATTACACTCTGACCATCGCACTGTGCAAACTGCTCCCTGATTAATCTGGAAATGGTGAGTTGCACATACGGGGCATGATCTGACTTCTGGAGATCCAGGAGGGGTGGTCGCCTGGGTAGTCACAGAACGTGTACTTTGGCTATTCATCTTAACCTGTGGCCCCATTTTCCACAGGAGTTCGACATAGAAGCTAATATCTTACTCCTGAGAGTAACCTGGCAAGCTAGATTGCATATCCTCCATGCAAACAGATCTAAGTCAGGACCCTATGTTGCTGGTTTGTGTACAGCCATGGTCCCCAGTAACGTGCTTTGCAATTGGTGAAGAAGGGTGTCCTTCTATGAGGGAGGAAATACATCTGCTCTGCTGAGGAATCTGAGGCAGAGACTCTGAGGGTACATCCAGGAAACTTTCAGTGAGCTCTCAGTGGAGGATGCCATGGGAATTGCTGCATGCATTAATGTGCTGATAATGACTGCAGAGTAGATGCACTGGAGAGTGGGAAAAGAAATGGAACAGTAGCTACTCCAGCACACTGCCCTCCCCTCATACCAGTTACAGGTTCCTGCAACCAACTGCATGCCTCATGGGAGGTGGTGAACAGCTCCTGACACCCAATGTTTGTTGCACTGTTTCCTGCCTCCAGGTCATCCTCCACCTCTGCTTCCCCATCAGTCACCTCCTCGTCACAGTTTTCTCCGGTATCCATTGGCTGTGGTGGCACCAATGTGTCCATGGGAGTCTTGGGAATGGATGTGTGGTCCCTGCAGAGGATAGCTTCCAGCTCCTTGCAAAATTGGCATGTAGCTGGTGCTGAGCCAGACCAACAATTAGCCTCCCTGGCTTTCTGGTAGTTCAGCCTCAGCTGTTTCACTTTGGCTGTGCACTGCAGTGTGGCCCTCTCATACCCTTTTTCTGACATGGCATGAGAAATCTGTCCATAAGTGTCCAAGTTCCATCTGCTTCCCAGATGCTTATCAGGTCCAGCACCTCAGCTGTACTCCAGCTGGGAGAATGTTTGCTGTGTTGAGCCTCCATTGTCTCCTGGAAACACGCTCACACTCCATGCTGAAGAAACAGAAAGTGACAACAGGAAAAAAATTAAAAATTCCTGGGACTCATAAGAGGGAGGGACTAGTCGCGTCAGAGCAGCAAAGTGCAAGCAGGAGACCAGAGAGGTCAGGCTTAAAATTCTGAGACATTTCAAGAAGCAACTTAATGTGGAAGAAAAATGAGTCAGCATTCACACACACTCTTATTGCACAAGAGTAGTTCCACAATAGGTGCGATGACTCTTGCACAGGTATATTATTGTTGCATCAGAACAGGGCAGTTTTAACGCAACAAGGAACATTCAGGTGTGTACGGTGGGCTTGTTTTGCTACAATAAAACTACTTCTGCCGCAAAACTCTTTAGTGTGTACAAGGCCTTAGTGTCGGCACACACAAACATTCACCAACTGTTCTTTCAACTTGTCTTGCAAAGATGCTGCAGAACCCACTCTGCTGCTATTTCATATGTTCTGTGCACCTTTGCATATTTAATTATTTAAAATATTATTGTTATATTTACTCTGTCTTTGTATCATTAACTCTGCTAAGGGAAAAATTGTGCTTTGAGAATGACCTATAGATTAGCCCTTACCAACTCTTAAAGGTGTTGATGTCAGAGTAAATGTTCTCAGTTTAGCATTTTAATAGCTGTGATGCCTCTTAAAGCATCTACATTAACAATATAGAAAAAGCTAACAGTTTTTCCTCAGTGTTTTGTTTTTAGCAATTGAGATTACAGTAGTGTTGAGGGGTGAACCATATTCCATAGCTCCTTTGTTATCTATGACAAAAAAAATTATTGTTTCTTGAAGTTCCATTCATAAAGTTCTTCATTGTATTCACCTGCCCCCTTTCACAAGTTGCACACAGAAAGCTCTTCCCATGCAAAGAAAAGCAGAATAATAAACTTTAGTAAATTGTCATTCAGATGGAAAATACATTTTGTGCTTTACGTGCAAAGTCTATAACATTATGATTTTGTTATGATGGTATGTTTTTACTTTAATAGGAATCTGATTCCACTGGAGAGAGCAATCAAATAAATGGACAGGAGAAGCTGATGTAACTAAAAGTGACTGCACAGTAAACAGAAATAAGAATGAGAGCATTTCTCTGTATTGAACTGTTATAAAATCTCTTGGTCCCAAATCTGTTTCTTGATGGAGGTCAAATGAACTTTCTTCTTTGTGGTCCTGTAATGGGGCATACTAACCCTACACTGGAGACTTTAATGATCAACTCTGGGCCCAAACAGTACTGCCTGGCTGCACCTGCAAAGCCTGCACAAGCTGCATGTGGAGTTTCAAAGCAGAACAGATTAGCTCAAAAAGAGGCAAGCAGTTAAGGAGAACAAACCTCTGCTCTGAGCTCTAGGGACATAACAGCCCAGGAGCTATTGTTACCTGATACCTGACAAAGACACTTGTAAAGGAGAGATTGGTAACTGTTTGGGAAGTTCAACAACTTTATTTTCATTTCAGTTCTTTAGTTTATCCTGCAGTGGGGTGGGAGGATGATCTCAGGTAGGAAGTGATCAAGGGAGATGAAGAAATTCCTGAAGCCCCTGTGGACACCAAAAAGCTTCTCCGCTATTGGACTTCTCTTTCCGTTTATCCTGAAAGAGATGGACTAGAATGTGTGACATTGATGGAGGGCTAAGCCACAGAAGAAGGGTCTAACCCCAAAGAATGGAGTTTCAGAAAAAAAGAGGAACCACCAGTCATCCCCAATCTGGCCCCACTAAGTGGCATTGAGGGGGAGGGCTGCCTTTCACAGAGCCTGATCCCAATCCTACTGAAGTTACAGGATTGCAAAAGGCTTTGGATCAGGCTCAGGATCATATACAGTATCTCAGTGGCATAAACCAAAACACTCTGAGCATCCTTTCAGTATTACCAAATCAAACAGGCTGAGCACACTGCAAGGAAGATGTCTCTATCACTGTATCTACCATCAACACCTCAGAGATTCAGAGAAATAATGCTTTGCATGCAAAAATTTAAGTGCTTTAGTAACATTAATGAACTAACCTAACAGTACCTTGGGTCAAATGTACCTCTGGGCCTAATACCGCACACACACAAAAACAAAAACCACACCTCTTCACTACTTCAGCCCCACCTCTGTGTATAAAATACAGCTTATGTGGTGCATAGACCCTGTATACTAGGATCTTTGTACAGGGTAAATATCACACCATGTATAGTGGGGGAAATGCCTCCACATTATGCAGACCATGGATTTTGCCATGCCGAAAAGTGAAATGCAAATGTAAGATATGGGTGACAAAACAACTCCTCTTCCTGTTCCTCATGTTTGTACAATCACAGTTGAATTCTAAGGCTATGTACACACGATCAGATTAATGCGCAACATGGCAATCGCGCTATAAAAAACATGTGACCTTTATTGCGGGATAGCACGTACACACGTCGCTCCTTGCAATGCAACATAATTCTTTGCTATATCGCGCTGTAGCGCAATGAATTCTGGGCACCTATCCCACAGTTCAATTTTCCCTCAATCGGCGCTTGGAATCATGGGATGAAGGAAAGGAACGAAAAGTGCCATGGGTAAACTGTCAATTTCCCATGGTGCCCTGTGTTCCCCTTGCGTCTTCCTCGTTGTCAATAGCAACTTGTGCCTATTTTCAACAGTGCAGTGACGCACCGCACCACTTGCGAGCCATCACAATAGCGACAGCATAGATCCTGCTCTGATCTCCACTGTCGCCTTCAGCATTCTGAATACATCTCGGCTGGTTGCTCAGTATGCAATGAGCTCCGAATCAGACGAGGACACCGAGGAGCAGGGGCTGATCGATGCCCTGCAGAGCAACAGCACCACATTGCTCAGCTCCTTCATCGATCATCTGCACACGGTGCAACGCCGTTTCTGGTCACGAGAGACGAGCACCAAGTGGTGGGATCACATTGTTATGCAGCTGTGGGATGACGAGCAGTAGGTACAGAACTTTCGAATGCGGAAAGCGACCTTTCTGGATCTGTGTGCAGAGTTGGCCCCTGCTCTGCGACGTAAAGACACCAACATGAGGTCGGCCCTAACCATGGAGAAGCGTGTTGCAATTGCTGTCTGGAAGATGGCGACTCCTGACTGCTACCGGTCGGTTGCAAACTAGTTTGGAGTCGGGAGGTCCACTGTCAGATTAGCCCTCTCACAAGTGTGCCGAGCCATCAATCACATTCTGCTACGGAGGACGGTGACGTTGGGCAATGTTCATGAGATTGTGGACGGCTTTGCTGTCATGGGATTCCCTAACTGCGGGGGAGCCATAGATGGCACACATATCCCCATTTTGGCTCCAGACCATCTCACAACCGAGTATATCAACAGGAAGGGCTACTTCTCCATGGTGCTTCAAGCACTCGTGGATCACAAGGGGCGTTTTACGGACATCAATGCTGGGTGGTCTGGAAAGGTGCATGATGCCCGCATTTTCAGAAACACTGGACTTTACTGGAAGCTGCAAGGGGGTACCTTCTTCCCAGATCAAAAAATTACTGTGGGGGATGTGGAGATGCCCATAGTCATCCTCGGAGACCCAGCATACCCACTGATGCCACGGCTCATGAAGCCGTATACTGGGAACCTGGATCGCAGCAAGAAGCGGTTCAATTACAGATTGAGCCGCTGCAGAATGACTGTGGAGTGTGCCTTCGGCCGCTTAAAAGGGCGCTGGCGTTGTTTGTATGGGAGGCTGGACTTGGATGAGGAGAACATCCCTGCTGTGATTGCGGCGTGCTGTGTGCTTCATAACATTTGTGAAAATAGGGGAGAAAAGATTTCCCCAGGGTGGGCTATGGAGGCACAGCACCTAGAGGCAGCATACGAACAGCCAGCCACTAGGAGTATTAGGGGGGCACAACGAGGAGCTGCTCGCATAAGGGAGGCACTCAGGGAGCATTTCAATGATGCCCTCCCGTAGTTTCCTTCTAGGACGCATCAAGTGCACCTTATGAGATTTACACTGTGCTGTGTACAAATAAAGCCACTCTTCAAATTTTTTGTTACTGTTTTTATTAAAAGATAAAAGAGGGGGGTGGTGGTTGTGGGGTTTGGAGGATTTATAGGTGGTTGTAGCTGCGAGTCTCTAAAAAGTAGCTCTGTGAGGGACTGCATGTTGCAGTATACCGGGGGGACGAGTGGCCTTCAAAGAAATTCTTTGAAGGACTACAGGGTGTGGGAGGCAGACATGTCTGAACTGTACGGAGTGGAGCCCGTACATTAATCACCCGGGTCTGCAAAGCAATCATGCTCTTGAGCAGTTCTGTTTGCTCCTTCATGACGCTTATCAGTTCATCCCTATGTTTCTGCCTCCTCTGTTGGGATTGCTCTCTCCAGGCTCGATTCTCCCTTGCGGATTCCTGTGTTGCTTTCAGTAGCTCCTGAAACATATCCTCCCTGTTTCTTCGAGCATGCCGCCGAATGTTTCTCATGCGGTCAGCTGGGGTAGACACCGGCCTTGTGAAGCTCGAATCTAATAAAAAAAAGAATAATAAAGCTATTGTTAACACATAGCCTAGATAACCAATGTAACCTTCCAGTAGCACATTCCACTGGAAGGTACAGGGCAATCAACATCCTATGCTTTGCTGAAGTGGACAAGGTACATCCTAATAGAAACCTTACTGGGGGCTAACATTCTGCACAGGGCACACAGATGGAACCCGATATCTCTCTCCTCAGAGTGCCCCTGCCAGCTAGAATACATATCCTACATGCCACCGGATGCCAGCCGGGACCGTATGCTGCTGCCTTGTGTGCTGCCATGGTTCCCAGGGCTGTGCTTTGCAGCTGGCGAGGACAAGTATCCTTATACGGGAGCGTAGACACATATGCTATCCCATCTAACCTGAGTAGGAGGCTCTGGCAGTACATCGAGGAAACCTTTAGTGACCTAAATACAGATGATTTTTTGACAGTCACTGCTTGTGTTGATGCACTTCTAATGAATGCATAGTAAAGAGCGTGCACAGCAGGGACCGAGACAGCAAGCACCCCCGCCCCGGACAATGATTTTTTAGCAGGAGCCATAGCTGAACGGAAGAGAAACTTACCTGAACCCCCCTCTGCCGCCTCAGAGGACACGTTGCAATTGATGTCTTGGGTGGACGTCTCAGCGGGGGTGCAGAACAGCTCCTGGCTACACGCTGTTGCGCTCTCCTCCAGGTCATCCTCCATCTCCTCCTCCTCATGGATCACGTCCTCATCCTGCTCGTGTCCGACATTCACTGGATGAGGGGGGGCCGATGTGTCCACAGGATTCTTGGCGGTTATTGTGGGGTCCCCGCTGAGGATGGCTTTGATTTCCTTGTAAAACCTGCATGTAGCAGGCGCTGATCCAGAATGCCGGTTTGCCTCCTTCACTCGGTGATAGGTTATTCTTAGCTCCTTCACCTTTGATCTGCACTGCACAGTGTCTCTATCATAACCTCTCTCGGACATGGCCCGAGAAATTTTGCCATATGTATCGAAATTTCGCCTGCTGCCGCGTAGCTGCGCCTGCACAGCGGACTCTCCCCAGATGCTGATCAGGTCCAGCACCTCTGCCGTGCTCCAAATGGGTGCGCGTCTTCCACGATGGGCCGCCATTGCTAGTGAAGATCAGAGCTGCACTCCACTCCACGAGGAGCAGAACAGAAAGTGAAACAGATGAGAAATTCAAAAATCCCGGGAATCAAAACAGGGCGGAGACTGACTGTTTCGTCACAGACACAGAGCGGGTGGGGAGAAGACCAGAGAGGATGACTTTGGAATGCTGGGACACTTCCGGAGGCCAATCATTGCGTGGTAAGCATACACACGAGTCGAAAGGCGCAACAGCTGTTCCGCGTTAATTGCTACCACCCTCATCGAGGTGGTGTTTGTATTGAGCTACAACTTGGCTGTTGACGCGCAAGAGCCCTATTACACGTGTGTACGCCGTTGTTGTTATCGCGCGGTAATGACTGTTAATGCGCGATAAAGTGATCGTGTATACATGCCCTAACTCTATCTTTGCTGATAACCATTACATAGTTTCTTTATCAGACTTGTTATAACAGACCTTAACTCAGGTTAGGTAATAAGGTCCTACTAGTTTCTCTTTAAGGAAGAAATGATACATTTCAAAATTTATGTACACGAGAATATTACAAGCAACCGTTATTAGTCAGTGATATACCTATCCTGTCAATATATTAAGCACTATTGTATACCCTATATGTTCATTCTAGTGATCCATTTATAATTCTTTCTCTGACAGTTCATATGCTTGTTTACATAAATCTAGACTTTTTCATTTTAATTTCTTATGGATGCATTTTCTTGTGTTACAAATCATAAACCTTAACTCCTATACAAAAGACCTTCACATCGCATTAATCCTTGTTTGTCTGGCCTCTCCTCAGATTGTTTTCATTGTAATCTTTGTGCATAGTTCTAGATAATCAATATTTCAATTTATTCCAAATATCAGTGCCAGCAAAAATACCATAAGCATTATGATTATGGAGATAAAGTAGACCCAATGGCCCAGAGAAGATTATAAAATACATTCAGTAGTTGAATAAATCTTTCAAAATTGGGGAGTAGGAAGAGACTTGCTTATATTTTTATTGTTTACAGGTCTGAATACCTAAAGGAAGAAACAAAAAGAAAAAAAAATGCTTCAAAGTACAACCCAACTTTTCTATACCACCACTTTTTGGAGCTAAGAATATTTTTATAAAGAATTTTTGAGGCAGTGGGGAAAAAAAAAGATTTAGCTCAGACAGTATTATAGTACCATAATATTGTATAATAGAAATGTTTTTCAGGGAAATTTCAAACTAACCTAAATATTCTTGTTTAACCTTTCCAGGGAGAAAAGGGTATTTTTTAAATCAAGGTCTTTATAGTGAGTAGTGTTAAAAATATCTGAGTCAGTACAGAAAAGTAGTGATGACCATAGATATAGTTATGGTGTTTTTTCTGAAGGAGAACTTATGGATGAAAGACAACAAACCTGTAAAGAAAAACGAGGTATGTAGCAGACCAAAGGGGATCAGACAGGAATATAGAAATGGCCATACTTGATCAGAGCCATAAATCCAGTTAGATCAATATCCTGTCTCAGACAGCATTAATAGCTTCAAAGTATTTTATTCTGTATTTTACAGAGTAGTACGTATTTATAGAATAACCCACCCATGGAGAAAGTTTATTCCTAACCTCCAATTTTAGAAGATGGCTGAGCCCTGCAAGATGATTGTTTATAACCCTATATTATAGCTTCCAAAATACTCATTTAAACAAGTTGTTATTATTATAGTAACTCCGCATGTTGCTTTTATGCATATTAAAATACAATCCTTTCGGGAAGCCTGGCAAACTCTTGACTTCAATGATATCTTAATCTTGCATTTTGTAAAAAAGTATTTCCTTTTATCCCTTTTAAATTTGTTGCCTATCAGTCTTATTGACTGATCCTTTGTAAATAAAAGTACCTAATCTTTTCCTCTACACTATAAACTGATTTGCATATCTTTCTTATGATCCCTCTTATCTTCTTTTTACCATGAACAATTCCAGTATTTTCACTCTTTGCATTGAAGTTTTCCAGGCCTCTAATCATTCTTGTTGCTCAGTTTTGAAGCCTTTCAATCTCTGATCCATTTTATTTGAGATAGGATGACCAGAACTGAACATTTTACATGAGGAGGATGCATCATTAAGATATATAATAGCATATTTTCAGTATTCTTTGCTTTACTTCACCCCAGGAACTGAGACCTACTGGCCCACAGCTTTTGTAGGCAAGTGAGTTCAAACTGATTGTTTTACTTCATTCTGCATAGGAACCAGGTAAAGGGTAGTAGGCTAATCAGCATCTTGGTAACATATTCTCCCTCCCCTTCCTAATACATTCAAATGGTATGTTTCTGTTTTTGTTTTTAATTGGAGCTACATATTTAACAGAATTCTTCATTCAGATTTCCACAATGATGCCCAGAACTTTTTCCTGGTGATTGCATTTTAAACTTAGAATCCCACAAGGTGTATGTGTAGTTTGTCATTTCTATAAAGTGCATTAGCTTCCATGTGTCAACTTTCAAATCTATTCATCTAGCCATCTTCTAAACATGTTTGCTTGAAACATGTTTGCTTTTTTTTTCCTGATATTTTTCAAGAGTCCAATTTTTTAAAAAGTCTAAATCTTAGTTGTAAAATATCAAAATAAGAATTCAGAATTTTAAGTACACAGGCCCTGAGTTCCATGGAAGTGTTCAGGAGTCTAAAAGTAATTTAAAATTTAAATTCAAAATCTTTCTGCACTTCAGCTTGCCCTCTAAGAAGTTTATTGTTTTGTTTTATTTTGTTTTAAATGAAAAAAAATTAAAACAAAATGAGGGATAGGAAGTCATTTTATAAATGATTGTCCCTGAGAAATGTTATTCAGACATTTGCAAGATCAGTCTTATAACCTGCAGTAAAAACATCTGAATTTCTACTTAGATATTGTCAGATACCTGATTGTACCTATCCAGGCTTCAAATGCTACTGAGCCAAATCATTATCCCTCAACATCTTAATGTGTACAAATATCCACCTACAAGAGTGGCCAGGAAGGTCATCTCATCTTCTATCTTTAGCTAGCTAAATGGCTTCCCTCATTCCTCTCTGATGCACATATTTCTGCTGTGATGTATGTCCTTATTTCCAGACTAGAGCACTGCAGTTCCCTCAACCTGTGGTTGTGGATGCTAAAGTGCTATATAATTGATGAGCATTGCTAGAATTATTTTCATTTTTAAAATGAGTCCACTTAAAACTATTCATTTAGGAAAACATCAGTCTTCTGAAAGCTTGTCTGTTCTAGAATTAAAACTATATAGTACACACTGGATAACTTGTAGCCTTCATATTCAAACATAAGTAGAAGTGAAAAGAACATATTTAGCTAGATCAAAAGAAAACATAAAAGGAGATTGTCAATATGAAAATTCAAAAGCAGCACAGAAATGTACCCACACATTTTCTTTACTTGTTTCTGATTTTTCCAGGTAGTAGATTCTGTCCGCAGCAGGTAAGAGATGGGAGAAGGAAGACTCTTGGAATCGTGAAGTGGTGGCAAAAATTAAACTTTATTAATCTCCCTCTTTGGGGCACAAAGGGTTAACAGTTGCACTGCTAGACGAGCTAGACTCGGAAGTCAGCTTCACAAGTAACAGGAAAACCACAGATGATTATCCAACAGTTTGAACATACATTGCCTTACACAGAAATAAAACTTTCAGAATAATCCCTCCTCTTGGATCCTCTTATTAGCCCAGAGACAAAATATAAAAAGACAGAATCCAATACATAAAACAATAAACATAACAATAATCCCCAGAGCTACTCCAATGGTAATACCTTGGGTTAAAACTGAGGTAGAAGCGTTATTCATACCCAACTATATACATGTTAAAGGGAAGAGAAACAACCGTGAGTAGTAAACGTGGGTGATAACTTGGGTTCACATACGTACCACGACTATCAGGCAGGTGACCAGCAACAGCATGATGTCTGAGACGGAGGTTGTAATCGACTCAGGCTGGCACTCTGGGGAGAACTCCTACTGCAGGGTAATCAGGCCTGGCAGTTAACTCGCGGAGACTCTCTTTGCTCCGTGCGGTATGGTGGCTTTTATGGCCTAGGCCACTTCCTTCAGAGGTCTGTGATTGGCCAGATTCTGCTGCAGTAGGAAGGGGGGCCAAATGCCGCCCGGTTCCCCCTGTCCTTATTTGGGCAAAGAAATTTTCACCAGCTCTCTAGGTTCAGGGTCAGAGCCTTCTACGTCCCTGGGGGGGGTGTCAGAGCAGCCATGGATGATGAGGGGTTCGGCACGTACTTGCCCTCCAGATGCCCTCACATGGGCGAAGGGGATGACCCACCCCTTTGGGAGCTGGCTGAGAGCGAATCAGGGTTCGAATGAAATCTGTGGATGGTCACGAGCCTGGCAGTCATGAGTTACTCATGTGAACTGGGGAAAGTGTCTGATAAACAACATCTTGTGATTTTATATCACCAGGGAGGTGGCGGCCATTTTATGGGGTACTCATAACAGCCCCTTAACAGAGTCTTCTTTCAAGCAATGATTTACAAAAGAAGTAATACAGAATTGTTAATGTTTGGGTGTGCAACAGTTTCTGAAAAGAGGGTAGCTAAACCACAAATGCACACTTTAGATAATTCACCAAGGAGAAATTTTGAATTTCTTCCATTTAGAAATACCATAATGAAATAGAGATAGTTTGTGTATCTTTGTACCTGTAAATGCTGTTGAATGTGGGCCCCATATAATCAGCACAGGTGAGACCCATTTATCAAGACAGGCTCTCTGTAAAACAAAATAACATATGATTTTCAATTAGCATTGTACAGAATTTTAATATACAAATGACATAATCTCAGATTAATTACCAATCTTTAATTCAATCAAACTGTATTTGCTGGCATCATGAATTAAAGAATGATGTTTGAGTGAAGATTTAATTACTACCTTAGCAGTCAGATAGGGACTGTACATATTGTCATCTTTCTAGACACAAAATAAGCCATCAGTACTCAGAATACTGTCATTTTGTAGGCTAGTAGCACAAAAAATGTGAGATGATAGATACTGTGGCTATAGACTTCAGAAAATTAACTTTAACCCAGTTTAATTACTGATGTCCAAACAACAAAACAGGGAGGAAGCCACACATTTCTTATCCATATCTGATAACTAAAAATTCAAGGGACAGGAAAGTTGAATCTGGGTTTCTAGTTCAGATCTGGTCTGCTTCAGGTCTTTAGTTTGCATATCACTGTAAAGGTGTCTTTCATAACATACAAACAACTAACACTACATTGCAAAAGTATTTTATGTTTTTTGTATAATTTAGTTCTTAGAATTCAATACACACAAGACCCCAGAGAAAGAAAGAGAAAACAGTGGACAACCCTCTAAAGGAGGAAAGTACAACTCACCCCACCTTGCCTATAAAATAGCTCTTTCCAAAATAATCTGCTCAGATGCATTGCTACAGCAACCTTTAGTCTGCAAGCAGGACCTAAAATTCTCCACGCCCCTAATCTTAAGGCAATAGCGTGCAATTTCAACACATTTCTCTGTACATGATATCCAAAAATTCAGAGGTACATCCTCATAAGGCTCTGGTTCCTTGTCTTCTAATACACCTAAATCCAACAAACTCCACCCTCTCCATTCCTTAAACCTGATCCTGAGAGGTGCTGATCAGGAATTACCATACTACATAGGAACTACCATACTACATCAAAACAAACAAGGAGTTGTTTGGCATTTTTTAAGACTAACAAATTGAATATACTACATCAAAAGCATATTAGGAGAGCAAAGATGGAATGTGAGCAGCAAACATCAAAAGATTTGAAAGAAAAACAATTTCAATAAACTCTTTCAATAGATCAATATCAGGAATGATTGCAAGAAAATCTGTAGGTTCATTGTATCATTGCAATAAAGGGAGCAATTTAGGATGATGGAAATGTTGCTGAAAAGCTAAATGATGTAATTGCTTATGTTCATGATAGGATATTATGGAGCAAACTATCTTATACCCATTATTTTTCAAGTAAAGAAGACGAAGTACTAACAAAGAGGGTTCCTTCTCAGGACTTAGTAGTGTTTAATATATTAATGTTCTGGAAAGGAGAGTCTGAGCAATAAGGTAACAAAATTTGCAAATGACACAAAATTAATTTAGTCAAGACAAGGGAAACTGTGAGGAGCTACAAGAGGGACCGCTAAGAAAGCTAGAATCTGTTCTGTGGCTAGATCTAGTGCAGAAATCAATCCACATGGATCAAACCGCAGGACTGGAGTCTATATCCATTATAATGCTGCAAACACTTGCACATGTGAATATTTTGTGCATGTGAGTATCCCACTGAATTATTTATGCATACATGTCTGCAGGATCCTGGCCTATTATGATTCACAATCTTTGTTGAGTAGTAGAAATTACTACTTTTAAAAATCTTTTATACATTATGGACCTGATCTCACTTCAACTTGTTTTTTTCTGTGAAATTAATTGATTTCATTAACTGTGACACAAATCAGCAATAGAACTGTGTTCATAATCAAATTATTTAAATGACACCCTATACACAATATTTCAGAAAAGTCAGCTTTTCATGGTTTTTTTTCATTTTGTTTTGTTTTTTGAAATTGTAATGTGGTCCATAGTATTAAAGTGGTCATCTGTAAAAAAAAAAATTCTAAAATATATCTTCCAGACTCATAAACTCTCAGGTCAGAAGGGACCAGTACGATCATCTATTCTGACCTCCTGAAAAATGCAGGCATCAAAAAGTCACCCACCCACTCCAGCAATAGGCCACTAACCTATGACTGAGTTACTTACCTCCTTAAATCATGATTTAAGGACTTTTAGATACAGAGAATTCACTGGTAGGTGAGCCATGCCCTATGCTACAGAGGAAAGTGAAAAAACCCCCAGAGCCCAAGCCAATCTGCCATGGGTGAAAATTCCTTAGTGACCCCAAATATGGCGATCAGTTAAACCCTGAGCATGTGGGCAAGTCTCAACAGCCAGTTACCCAAGAAACAATTCTCTGTAATACCTCAGAAACTACCCCATGTACTCTCCCTTCTTACGTCACTTGTATATACACCTCCTGTGGCCAAAGATCAGTCATTTTCCAAAATAGGCTATCTGATCATACCATCTCCTCCATAAATTTATCAAGCTCAGTTTTGAAAGCAGTTATGGATATTGCCCCCACAACTCCCCTTGGAAGGCTATTCCAGAACTTTATTCCTCTAATGGTTAGAAACTGCATCTAATTTCAAGCATAAATTTCTTGATGGACAGTTTATAACCATTTATTCTGGTGTCCACATTGGTTCTGTACTCAAATAATTCCTCTCTCTCCCTGATATATTCCTCTCCATCCCTGATATTAATCCCTCTGATGTATTTATAGAGAGCAGTCATATCCCCCCTCAACCTTCTTTTGGTTAGGTTAAACAAGCCAAGCTTCTTGATTCTCTGCTCATAAGGCAGGTTTTCCACTCCACAGACCATCTTTGTAGCCCTTCTCTGCACCTGTTCCAATTTGAATTCATCCTTTTTAAACATGGGGGACCAGAACTGCATGCAATATTCCAGATGGGGTCTCATCAGTGCCTTGTACAGCGGCACTAACATCTCTACTTGAAATACCTCTTGTGATACATCCTAGAACCGAATTAGCTTTTTTTCACGGCCACATCACATTGACAGCTCATAGTCATCCTATGATCAACCAGTACTTCCAGATCCTTTTCCTCCTCAATCTATTCCTAGTGATGCATCCCCAACTTATAGGAAAAATGTTTGGTATTTGTCCCTAAATGCATGATCTTGCACTTCTTATGGGAAACAGTATTTTTTTTTTGACCTTTGATTGGTGTCTCAGCGTAAAATTCATTCTAATTTATTTTTAAATTTATGCACAAATTTTATAATTACCGACAACATGAGCTTTCTCCACAGGGATCAACTTACATTAAAACATGTAACATAAAGAACAATGAATAAGAACGTCACTTGTACATAGTGATGTCAAGTGGCAGATGGGACATATTTTATAGCCAGAGGTTGCTCTGCAGATATATTGGTGATTACTGTATCATTTCCTGCCAGGACAAATTCTCTCTGTGATATATATGCCAAAAATTGTTAAACAGGCTTTTATTCATAAAGCAAATTAGCGGAGAACTTGAAACAATTGTTTGTGGTTTTATGTAAAAGCTTAAGACAAAAAAAAGAATAATTTAAAAATCTTTACAACCCAATTCTGGGGGAAAGGGTTTAATTACTGTATGTATAATTAATGTTTCTTTGATTTTTCTTTGTTTTGAAACTGCATTGTTACTATATAATAGATAAAACAAAGCTGAATGAAAAATTCATTCAACAAACTTATCTCCACTTTTCCTGTTTTCAAGTTGCTCATAAGGAACTTAGTATTTCATTGGTTATTTTAAATTACTCACTGAATAAACTGAGGAAAAAATACCTGGTTTGTAGATTGTTCACAAGCAGCTTGTTTCATGTATTCAGTATTGGAAACTTGTACTGTGTGGTCTAGTCTTGATTGGACACACAGGTTGTATGATTGTATCTGTTCTGTTTTCGGAGGAGCATAGCTCTTAGATTAAGTTTGGTGTGTGAATCTGATTAATTTCAAAGTTTGCTTCCCATGAAGATGTATTGATTTTAAAACTATGAAGAACAATTGTGATCATCTTGCCCAGTGGTTTTCAATCTTTTTTCCTCCGGACCCAATTGAAATAAATCATTTCTGCCCATGACTTAACAATTATATCTTTCAACAATGTGTTCCAGTGTTGGCAGTGGTGGCAGTAGAGGGCGCTGTGACCCAGTACCTGAGGGTCTGTGACCTAGTACTGGGTCCTGACCCGTGATTTGAAAACCACTGATCTAGCCTGATCTCCTACATAACACATGCTATAGAACTTCACCCTGTAACTCTTGCATCAGGCTCCTACTTTCTGATTGAACAATGGCATTTCTATGAGAAAGATATCCAATCTGGATTTATAGATTTCTAGTAGTGGCAGTTCTACTGCATCCCTCGGTAAGTAACTCCAATTAATAATTATTTATACTGCTAACAAAATTGTACTTTATCCCAAGTCTGAATTTGTCTAGTTTAAGAATATGAATATGCCCAATTATTTTGGTGACCATTCCAGTCAGGGTACTCAAAGTAAATACAAAAAAAGATCAACCTCAGAATAATTAAATTCATTTTTCTGATTAAGCTAATATTTGTGAAAAGTATAAATTATTTGTCCAGCCCTGTCTGAAAATATATAAGAAAAAAGATTGTAGCCCACAATGAAGAAACTACGGTGGGTATGCTGCATGTCCAGAGAGACAGTCTTCTTTCCATTGTGAAACACAATCATGAGATTTTGACTTTTCATCTCATTTTGAAACAGGATTTTTTTTTTAAATATTAAATATTTTTATGTAATAGAAAAAATATTTCCCACTTACCTTTAGTTTGTGCAGGCTTTTTTTAGTGAAATGCATTACTATGTGTAGGAAAGAAAAATTGGTAAAAGGAAAAGGAAGAAGAAGCACAATAAAGAACAAAGAACTTGTTACAGAAAAAGAGATGTATTAATAGGAATAGATATATTCATATTTATTAACATGAGATAATAATAGTTTCCATATAAAACTTGTGATCTGTATACTACTCTTATAGTAAGCTGTGTCATTTATAGATATTTTTATGATGCACTTTGTGTCTGACTTTAATGTCAATTATATTTTTGCAATCATAATGCTTTGAGATGATACATTTTGTTTTTATTATCTTTTTATTATTGTTAATGCTATTTTTGTAGCAGTAAAACTGTTCTTCAGATTCAGAAGACAATGGAATTTAAGTTCTCAATTCTCTCTTTCACTGACTCACTGAAAGTCATGTCTTCAAATGCAAAGCTATTTATTTTTCAATCAATTATCAAATTGCTTATTTTAGGCAAATGTTGGCAATATATTCAGGCAGCTATAAATTTCAGCATATACTTTTGTTTTCTTGCTGGGAGATTGCAGCATAACATTACTTCATTCTTAGAATTCAAAATGGTAACATGCCAGAACCCTAAACGAGACACACAGCAGTTGCTTCTTAAACAGAGAGTCACAACTCAACCCATCTATGACACACTGCACCCTCATGCATACCCTTATGTTTCTATTCTGTATCATTCACGTTCACACTTATAGAATAATTATGTATTGTTTACTGAAAAATGTGTCATGATGGATGTTTTTGAAATGCTCATGGCATACAAGACATTAAGGAGTATATTCAAAAGGAAAGACTGGCAGACTGTCAGAGTTGTAAAAATGATATGTGTGGACCTCAAGTCAAAAAGGTTAGGAATCACTGATATATAGGCAATGACTTTAAAGACTATATTAGATAGAAGACACAAGCAAAATTGGTAAAATGAAAAGAGCATACTTTCAGATATATCTTCAGTCATTTGATAATGACAGTACAGTAAATAATCAACACATTACTGTATATTCTATTTTCTCAGTGGTGGATAGTCAGTTTTCAGGATTAAACTACAAACAACAAGATTCATTTTGTTCCCTAGAAGTTAAGACTTCTTTATAATCTTTGCTGCAGTGCATAAATTACATGGTTTTAAATGTTTCCATTCAGTTATTTTTCCGGATTACTTCAAAACAAAAAGAAGCATTTGTATTATCAAATAAAATCACCTCTGCCACTATGAATTAATCTCTTTTAAAAAATATACAAACCTCTTTGCCATTATGAGTTAATCTCTTTATTTAAAAAACTGCAGCTCACTTGAAAGTGGGCATTTACTTTAGGTGCTTCAATTAATTTCAGCCCCAAAAAGAACATAAATCACAGAGATGAGAATCAACTGGTGAGAAACAGATCCCTACTGGAAGCTTTGTTTTCATCTCACAACAACTCATACCTTTGAGGTTCAGAAGGAGTTTAATTTCTCCCTCAGTCCCTACCTTAGTGTTCTTCTCATTTATTTCCTTCAAAAATAAACAAACAAAATGGACATACACATCTCCAATGCATGCTTTCTTTGTTGGAAGATGAAATAGCCTTTTCCTTTTTCCATGTTAGTGTTTCTCTGTAAGTGAATCAGAACCTCTTTTATCAAGATACCAAGAGTTTGACAATAAGAACTGGTAGCCTTTCTAATGAACACCTTTCCTTAATAGTTTGGGCTCATATTCACTTGAGAACATCAATACCTAAGACAAAATTTAGGAGGCTCTGTGATCTTCCAAAGCCTGATTAGATTTGCCTAATCTTATAGGCTATGTCTACACTTAGGAATTTAGGTCGACTTTACTACGTTGACTTTAAGTCGACTTAGAGAATCCACACAGGACTCCTAAATCGACTTAAAGTGGGCCGTACTAAGTCGACTTAGAGAGTCTACACTAGACTCTCTAAGTTGACTAGTTAGGTCCAGGGGGAGGCGAGGCTCCTTTGGAACCTCGGCTCCCCAGGCTAGGAGGGCTTGCTCCTTTCTGGCTGGGACCACGCTCCAGCTGCTAGGGAGCCCCCGGGGGCTCCCCAGCAGGCTGCTGTGCCAGCAATTGCTGGCGCTCCAGCTGCTGAAGAGCCCACAGAGGTTCCCCAGCAGCTGGAGTGCTGCTGTGCTGGCAATTGTCAGCCCTCCAGCTGCTGGGGAACCTCCGGGGGCTCCCCAGCACCTGGAGTGCGGTCCCAGGCAGAAAGGAGCCTCGTACTCCTTTCTGGCCGGGACCGTTTGGTTCCGGCTAGGAGAGTGAGCCGGGCTCCCTTCAGCCAGGACTGCTCTGGTCCCAACTAGAAGGAAGCCCCACGTTCCCTTCTCCCTGGGACCCAAGCAGTCCTGGGGAGAAGGGAACCAGGACAAGCCACTAGCGGCTTCCTGGGAAGAAGGGACCAGGGGCATTAAAGTTGACTTAAAATGAGGTCTTATTAAGTCGACTTTTAATTTCCCTAAATCGACTTAAGCAACAGCTTAAGTAGACTTAAGGAAACTCCAGTGTGGCTGCAGAGTCAATTAATCCAACTTAAGCTTGCTTAAGTCGACTTAATTTACTAGTGTAGACACACCTGTAGGTGCCTAGGCCCTAAATTTTCACGGAAAATGTCTCCTAGAAATCTAGGTTTCTATTTCTAGGCATACACATGGCTTTCTCAGTCAAGTATCTAGGTAAGTCTCATATGCCTAAGTCCTAGCATGATCCTCATACCACATGCAGCAAAGAAAACATTTAGCCACTAGAAGCAAACCTCCCTGGGTATTAAATCCTCTCTCATTCTGACCACTCACATTAAATCCCCTTGATACTATGTCATTACAGTTCTGTAGTTTAGAATTGGCTTACTGCTCACGAGGTGACCATTCTAAAGAGACATATATATCCTGCAGCTGGTTTAAATAAATAAAAAAGCACCACCTTCTAAATAACCTAAAACTGTATGGAAAAGAGTGAAAAGGGATTCAGGTACAACATAATCCACATTGGTAAGATTTGTCAGATGCTGAGCATTGGAACTGGCTTTCCATAATAATATTAATGGAATTAATGAATATATGATGTTTATCCAAATCATATATAAAAAAGATATATAAATATGTCAATAGTCACCACTTCTGCATCTAAGGACCTGATTAATAAGTACACCTAAGCTTAAGTTTAAGCACGTGAGTTACCCAATTGAAGTCAATGGGATACTCATGCTTAAAGTAATTCATGTTCTTAAGTGCTTTGCTGGATTCAGAGCTGAGTAGTTATTTTTATAGTACAAGACAATGTTTCCGTGCTTATTTTTATAAAAGCTACAGGAAGGATCGTCATAAAAGTGCCAAATGTGGCAAGAACTTAATACATTTCTTATCATCCTCTTTTCCCAGAAAAAAAATATCTTTATGGCACAGCTAGTCTGATCGGCCTTATATTAACAGCACAGAGTGAGCAAAAATCAGAGCTTGTTCTGCAACAGAAAATCCCATACCTGAAATATCTCAGAACTTGGAGAATGTAATATTCCTCATTAGAGTTTTATTGCCTTCTCATGATCAGATTACAGTCTGAGTATTTTAGAAGATGCAGCCTGCCTCAATATATCAGTTCCAGTTTTGTGCTGAAGTATTTGGCAGACTATTCTACTTAAAGGCCAAGGAATTTCAGCATGGTGTGAATTGAAGTCATAACTAAAGGCCAGAAATGATCATCAGATAAAGTCATAGACCTCCAACACCACACAGCACCTACACGCTAAACCAAATGACCAATTAGCTTAATTGCAATGTTAAAACTTGAGACTACAAACATCTTAATTTATTAGAACACTACAACCATCACCACCACATTCACTTCAAACAAGTTGCTATAAAAATATTTTTCTGGGCCACCTGCCACCCAACTAGTTAACTTCCCATTTTATTTAAATATTTGATACCTCATCCAATGCTGGGCTTTTTGCTCAATTCTCTCCTTAGGGGGTGGAGATTCCTCAACCTAGTAACATTTAATTTCTGTGAGTTGAATTCAGGAAATAAAACAAAGGAAAAACAGTATCTTTGGCTCTTATATGGGTGGCACTGACAAGTCAAAACTAAGTGCTCTTAACTTTAAAGCATTACTTTATTGGTCTCCAGAAATTCCCATTGGAATTTTTTTACTGGAAATGATGGCCCCCTCGTGCAGTCTGGACCCCTAGTGCAGTCTGTGAATTACCATGGCTGAATCTACACTGGTAAATTAAGTTGACTTAAGCTTGCTTAAGTTGATTTAATTTACCCTGCGTCTACGTTACACTTTCCTTAAGTCGACTTAAGCAGCTTGCTTAAGTCGACTTAAGGAAAATAAAGTTGACTTAATTAAAATTAAGTCGACTTTATTAAACCTGCTTTCTAGTAGACCTTAAGCCAGTGTAGCTGTGGGGTAGCCCTAAGTCGACGTAGGGCTACCCCAGTGCTACACTAATGCCCTCCCTGCCGGTGGGGGGAGCACAGGGGTAGCCTGGCATGCCCTCCCACCTGGCAGGGCAGAGCCCTGCCCACCCTGCCCCTATGCCCTGCCAGGGTCCCTGTCCCCCTTTGCCCCATTGTACCTAAGTACAATGGGGCAAAGGCTGAGCCCTCTGGCATTGGGCAAGGGGTGCCTCCCCCTGCCCCCATGGACCTGCCCTAGGTCCACCTAAGCCCCTAGAAGTCGACCTAGGCATCCAGTGTGGGCGCTTTAGGTCGACTTTCCAAGTTCCCCTTTAAGTCGACTTTATTTTTAAGTGTGGACACACTAAGTCGACTTAGTTAAAGTCGACTTAAATTCACAAGTGTAGACATAGCTCATGTGTCCCTAATCCTCCACTCCTGGAGCTCGTCTTTCTCTGCTTCGCTGTGTGAACTCCAACTCCTGGGCAGCTCTCATGCAGCTACCAGCAAGCAAGTTACCTGTGAATGCCTCTAGCCAGCCCCTCATGAGATTCCGTAATAGAATGAGCATAGTCAGTATCCTCAGTCCCAGATGCAACCCTAGAAACTGCCATCTTACAATATTCAGAGTTCCCCACTGAACACTGCAAGCTCATATGTTCATCAGTTTATCAAAGAAATTGATGTGCACTAGCCTTGTAACTACAAATGGAGTCTATAAAAACACCTTCAGCCAAATGCACCATTTTAGATTAAGTAAACAAATACATTTATTAAACCACATAAGAATTAAAAGTCATAATTTTAAGTGATTGTAAGTCAGCTTTGGTTAAAGTAAACAAAAGCCAAATGTATTTTAAACTAAGCTTATCACTTTCAGCAACCTTACAAATTCAGATGACTCTCACCATAGGCTTCCTGATGTCCTACATTTGCTAGGTGGTCCTAGTGCTACATTTGCTAGGTGGTGGTTGTAGATGGAAGTGGAAGATAGAGAGAATGGTAAAATGTCTCCCCCTTTTAAAATGTTTCTTTTCCTCTCTGGGGTTTTGCTCTCAACCTTCAGGGTCAGGTGACAAACAACATCCATGTATGGTTTCTTCCATGCCCCCTCTACTAAGAGAGTCTTGCTTGGGTATGTTTTAAGCCATGAAACACATCTTTGGGCACATTTTATAGTAAAGCCACTTAAACATACACCTGACTTCGCAATAAAGATATTACTATAATAATAATGCTCAGTACGTCATGAGCATTCCAAAAATATCTTTCATGACATATGTTGCATTAAACAATACTCAGTAAAAGTGAACATGGAAAGTGCAGTGTGTCACACCAGAAGTCTCCACTTATTAGTCTCATGTACATACAGACAATTGGTGATTAGACTTCCCCCAAACTTCTTACTTACCTCACAAGTCTGAGGCAGTCTTTGGGTGAATCAAGCACAGATTTCCAGATGACTGGTCCTTCTATTTGTACCTGAAGATCTTTTCCATGTGTCTACTAAGTGATTTGCCTGATTTAGACTTGCTATCTTCCTCTTATATGCCAAAAGTTACAGAGACATGTCAATCAAAAAGAATGTTGCGTAGCTGACCAAACAAATCAATCACTGAGCTGAAGTAATAGTTACAGTACGTGTCACTTAAAAAAAAAAAAAAAAAAAAGTTAAGCAAGCAGTGATAGCTATATTTCCCCATACCAACAAATCTAAAATATATCCAAACTTCCTGTTTTTCACAGTCATTTTCCCCAGCATATTCAAAAAGGGAGAGAGAATGCATAGTTAGGCTCAATTCATATGATCATTGTCTACCCTTCCTCACCTTTCTGGTTTGACTGGTTATGCTAAGTTCCACTAAAGACCTGAAAGTGACTAAACACAGCAAGCAGAATAATTGGCAGGCAATTCCAATAATTGGCAGTTACTTGGATAGCTGGCTGGTTGCTAAAATGCCCCTCTTCAGGAGAAGGAAGGATGGTGGTGGAAAATGTAGCCTGAAATCCCACTTTGAAAGTAGAAGCCGCCAAGGAAATCTCAGACCAACAGCATCCCCTTGGTCCCAGACCTACCACAGGTTATACCTAAATAATGTCCCCTGTGCCTGCAACCCACATCCTCTTATTCTGAGTATGGAGAATACAAAGGGGAAGTTATTGTTCCAAAAAAGCAAAACGCAAAGAAACTCTCCTTATTCCTCACCAGCACTGCCCAGGATTCATTCATGGTGCTCTCCTCTTTTATTTTAGCCCCAAATTTCCCAATCAGTTGCGAATGAAGATGTTATCACTAAGAATTAACAGTTTTCCACAGCTCATTTTATCCTTCAACGTTAGTGTATTTTTATGAGGTAAACATATTCTGAAAACACTGAAAACTGATCTTTATAGCTGAATGTCACTTTATAGAATCGTAAACTCAAAGCCATGCATGTGTTGGTTTCTCGAGAGCTGTAGCTAGAACTTATATTGAGATTAATATATTTTCTTTTATTTTTAGTTCTCTTTATGATAGTACACATATTGTGGCAAAGTAAAATATAAAGGTATGTAGGAAAACTATTACATGGATAGAGTAAAATGCATTGCTTACATAAATGAATGCCTAAGCATTGAGGCCAATGGAGTTTCATCTACTTTACCGAATGTGGATAAAGCATGAAATATGAGTGATGTTGGCCTGGAAATCCAAGGAGGCATTAGATTTTTGGCTTTATAAATAACCTGTGAACTGATGGGGGGGAAGCTTCAGTTGAACTTCCTTTCTGTGATTAAACATATGAGATGACATGCACTGACAGAAGGGCAAGAGAAGAGAATGTTTTCATCAGTGCCCACTTCTCATCTAATCTTTGTGATGAAGTCAAACACTCCTCAGTTTCCATCACATTCTGAATTATTGGGTGTATGCTAAGGGTACAGAGAGTTCATATTTTGACAATCACTGGATATAACCCAGCAGCATTCATGACTTCATGAATGTAATGTGATGTGAAGTGTAGCCTCTGCAATTCAGGCTTATAATAGGGTCAAAACCAGAAGTTTGTGTGATGTATTATTTCTCATTTATCTCCAGTGTGCTGCAAAAACATTGTTCCCAGACCAAAACCAAACACATTGCTTCATCTCTCTAAAAGCAATCCTTAAGCATACAGATCATTTAAAAAGCAGTTTATAATTTATTGAGTTACTGTTGTGAAAGAAGTTGAATAGACCAACTTACCCCAATTGTGTGTTTAAATGCATTGTACAATATTATTCAGAAGTCAGAAAATAGTCCAATAGTAGAACTGAAAAATGTGTGTAAACCTTTCTGGTAAGTGTGCTTTTTTTCTACATGTGAATTGAACCACTACGCAGGAACCCAGCATCTTTCCAGGCAGCATTATTATATTCCATTTCTTCCTCATGCTTGAATCCTTGTCCCGGTCTCATTGTCTTTGGCTGCCATAGTCCCAGTCTCCAGGCTTCATGTTTCTCATCTCTGTCTCTTTACCCAGCCAGTCCTAGTTTCTCTATCCAGAATCTCCATCTCAGTCTCCCCATATTCCCAGTCTCAGGTATTTTGGCCAGCCATTCCTACTTCCCCTCCCAATCATCCCACAGGTCTTTGTACCCTGTCTCTTTGCTCAGACAGTCACAGTTTCCCATTCCAGATCTATTGTTCTGTCGCTTACTGTACCTCCTCCACAATGAGTCAAAACTTAGATTCCTCATGTTGACTGATTCCCAGTTCCATTCTCCTTGCTATGTGCCCTATCTCCACTTCCTCACATACACAATTCCTTATCCCAATCTCTTTGTCCAGCTAGTCCCAATCTCCACCACTGATTCCTCATCTGATTTAAGCCTCCCCAATTTCTTTCCTCAGTTTTCAGTCCCAGACCCCTTTTTAACCAGTCAAAATCCCCAGCCTTGCCCCCATTCCCAGTCCCCTTACCTAGCCCCAACCTCAGCCCCTCCAACCCCAATTTTCAGTCCCAGTTTCCTTCCTCCCACTAGGGTTCAGCTCCAGGCTCCAAATGACTACATCTACATCTCTTTTCCCCTTTGTATTTGAATTAAGCAGTTTCCTCTTCCATGCTCCCTAGACATTGAGAAGACAGAAAGAAGAATCTGTCCACCCATGCTTTCAGTCCTAATGCCCAGCCCAGAGCTGCAATTGGAAGGTAAGTCTTCCTCATGCCACTGAGCAGGAGCATGCCTAGAGTGCCTGGAATCTATGGCTATGTCTATACTTGAAAAGTTAGGTTGACTTTATGAAGTCGACTTAATAAAGTCGACTTTAAGTTGACTTAAAGTGGATCTTATTAAGTTGACTTAACAAAAGTCGACTTAACTTTTCAAGTGTAGACATGGCCCCTTTTTGGCCTTATTAAGTCATCTTAATATTTTAAATTGACTTAAAAAGGTCCAACTAGGCACTACTCCGTGTCTCCACTGGCTTAAGTTGACCTAATAAAGTCGACTTATGTGCCAATTCAAATTAAAACAAGGTGTTATTAATTTGAACTAATTTTTCCTTAATTTGATTTAAGGAACATCTTAAGTTAAATTAAGGAAAGCCCAGTGTAGACGCAGAATAAATTAAGTCGACTTAAGCCTCCTTAAATCGACTTACTTTGTAAGTGTAGATGCACCCTATGAGCAATTTGACTGTGAAGCTCATGTCTCTAATGAGCATGTAGAAACCTGATTATATATGTGGTTAACTTGACCAAATTGGAGGAAAACTGGGGAAAGCAAAAGGCACATCTCTGACATGATAGCCACCCAACTGCCAAATTTCAGTTCTGAAGCATGGGAGCATTCTGAGCTTTTCAAAATAAAGATGGCCAGACATTAAAAAAAAAAGAAGAAAAAAAAAAGAGCATGTACCAAACAATGTTTTCTCTAGTCTTTCCCAAAAATGTCTGAACCATTTTACTTGAAATTTGCTATTTCCCCTTGCCCCCTTCCCTATCAAAAAAATGATCCTGAGGCAGACTTTCAATAGGGAAAATTTAGGCTCAAACAATTGACATTATGCAAAGTTATAAGCAGATGAGAACAGAGTATTATGATGGGAAGTGACCGATAGCCTTAATGATAGGAAATGCTACCAATACTGCCTATAATAAAAGATGATTAATTACCTATGGGGATGAGCAAGAAGGGTTGATAGTAGAAGAACAAGAGAAAGCCAAGTTTGTTTCAAGTCATTAGCACTTGAAAGGAAACCTCATTGCTGGTGCCTCATTTCCTTTGCACACCACAGCAACCAAAAGTGGGGAGCTCATTACTAGAGCTTGCCAAAAATTTTCAGCCAAAACTCCCACTCTTCCGTTCTCCATGAGAAATGTAGATTTGGTAACACATAAGGAATTTGTGTCAGTTTTGCCAAATGGTTTCTTTTAAAAATATCTACTAAAATATCAATGTTTTCTCTTGATATTTTCTAAAATGTTTCATCTTTTCACTTTGAAATGGATTTTGGTTGGACATTTCCTTTAATTTTATTCTTAAAAAATAAAAAAAAACCTTTGTAAAGGGTCAACATTGAAATGTTTCATTTTGAATATATCAAAGTATGTTTTGTTGAACCCAAAACATTAGCTTGGTTTTGAGTCAAACACTTAAAAAAAATGTTCTTGCTTTAGTGTAAAAGAAATTCTCCCCACCCCCAAATTTGCTGGAATTGCCACTGAATGGAAAAATCTGCAGTTTACACAACTCTGCCCATAGTGTACAAATGGTCTGGTGCAAACACAGTCATCTCTCTTCTGCTGCTGTTCTGGGAGCCTTTCTAGTGCCTATGCATCAGTCCAAAAGGAGTAGGCTCACTATCCTGCCCCTGAACCCATGTGTACTATCATGTTTTCCTCTCCCTCTTCATTTCTGTTCAATTCCTCCCTTAAATCCACCTTGATCTGTCTGAAGACCCTCTGATTCACTTACATTGCCCATCCACATTCTCCCTGTTCACCTCCAGAGAGAATCATAGAAGAGTAGGGCCAGAAAGTACCACATGAGATATAGTCCAGCCTCTGTGCTGAGGCAGGACACAGTATGCCTAGATCATCCCTTACTGGTGTTTATCTAACCCATTGGTTTTCAACCCACTGCTCATGGGTCAGTTGTAGCCCAATGAGCACACAGCTGCAGCCTATAAGACATCCTTAGGGCCAAAGAGGAAGCATATATAATGTGTGGATGTGTCCCACATAGAACAGAGAGAGCTTCAAAAGCAGTCCACAGTGGCAAATAGGTTGAGAACCACTAGTCTAACCTGTTCTGAAACCTCCTATGATAGGACTTCACAGCCTCCCTTGGAAATGTATTTCAATGCTTAACTACCCTGATAGTTACACAGTTTTTCCCCTTTTAGCTAACCTAATCTCCCTTGCTGCAGAATAAGCCTACTATGTGTCCTACCTTCAGTGAACATGGACACCAATTGATCATAGTCTTCTTTATAATAGTTCTTAACATATTTGAAGACACAGCACCACTCAGGCTTCTTTTCTCAACAATAAATATGCCCAGTTCTTTTTTACTTTTTCCCTTATGTCAGTTTTTTCTAAATCTGTCATTTCTGTTGTTCTTCCCTGGTCCTCTCCAGTTTGCCCATTTTTCCTAACATGCAGTGCCCCAAACTAAACACAGTACTCCAGGTGATGCTCCATGTGTGCTAAGTAGAGGAGACAATTACTTCCTGTGTCTTACATACAATAGTCCTGCTAATACATGGCCAAAATGATGTTAGCTGTTTTTTGCAACTGCATCACATGATTGGCTCATATTCAATTTATGATCTACCATAAACCCTAGATCCTTTTCAGCAGTGCTATTGCCTAGCTAATTATTCTGTTTTCTATTTGTGCATTTGATTTTTCCTTACATAAAGAAATACTTTGTATTGGTATCTAACTAAACTTTTTCTTCTTGATTTAGGACCAGTACTCCAGTTTACCAAGGTTGTTTCCTTTCCTCTAAAGTGCTTGCAACCCCTCCAACCTTGGTGTTATCCACAGATTTTATAAGTATAATCTCCTCTCCCTTATCCAAGTTATTAATTGAAATATTGACTAGTACAAGACCATGACTGACTTCTATCGACACTCCCACCCCCTACTATGTGTCTTCTCAGTTACACAGCAAAACATTGATAACTACTCAGAGTCTGGTAGTTCATTGAATTGTGCACATACTGTATAGTAACTTAATTTAGACCACCCTTCTCTACTTTGTTTATGAGAATGTCCTGTGTGTTTGTCAAAAAAATTGTAAAAATGAAGACATGATATCTACTGTTCCCTCTGCCCCCAATCCATTAGGCCATTAATTGTCATAATTAACTTTTTTAGTACAGATTGAGAAAAAATAGACATTAAACAACTTAGTTTCCTTAGGTATGTCTACACTAGCAATTTAGGTAGACTTAAGGACACTTAAGTTGACCTATATTACTCCAGGTCCACACCGGCCTTTCATTAAGTCAACTTAAGCATGTCCTTAAGTCGACTAAATAACTACCGGTCGTTAGGTCGACTTAATGCTTAAGTCGACCTGTTAAGTCGACCTAAAGCCGTTGTGGACACCCTAGGTCAACTTAATTTCCTAATTCGACCTAGGGCTGGGGAGAAGGGAGCCTCTGGGGCTCCCCAGCATAAGGAAGCTGAATGGCTCCCTTGTGCTGGGGAGTCCCAGCAGTTCCCTTGTCTGGGGAGACCCAGTGGCTCCCTTCTCCCCAGGATCCTCGGCTTCCTGGCAAGAACGGAGACACGGCTCCCTGCCGAAAAGGGATCTGGGGCTTCCCGGCGAGAAGGGAGCATCGCTCCCTTCTCCACGGGACCCACGCGGGTCCCGGCAAGAAGGAAGCCTGCGCTCCCTTCTCCCCAGGACCTGTGGGGGTCCCAACAGAAGGAACCTGTGGCTCCCTTCTCACCGGGACCCACGGCTTCCTGGAAGAAGGGACCCAGGGGTCCCTTCTGTCAGGAAGCTTCAGGTCCCGGTGAGAAGGGAGCCGCGGGTCCCTTTTCAACGGAGAGCCACAGCTCTCTGCCATGTCTAGACTTGGAAAGTTAAGTCGACCTTGTTAAGTCTACTTAACAAGGTCGACTTAATTCTTCAAGTGTAGACATACCCCTTTATATCACTTGTTATTAGATCTTCCCCATTAAGTAATGGGCCTACAATTTTCTTTTATTTTCTCTTGCACCTAATGATTTTATAGAACCTATTTTTATTGTTTTTTATATCCCTTGCTAGCTTTAACTTATTTTGATTTTGTTCTTTCTTACATGTGCTCTATTCATATATTGCTTCTTAGCAATTTATCCCTGTTTCCACTTTTTGCAGTATAGTAGAACTTCAGAGTAATGAATACCTCAGGCTGTTCATAACGCTGAACAAAAACATATTTGTTCTTTCAAAAGTTTACAACTGAACAATGACTTAATGAAGCTATGAAACTTTACTATGCAGAGGAAAAATGCTGGTTTTAGCCATTTAATCATAGAAAGAACCCGGAATGTCAGCTAAGGTAATCCACTGCTCAAAGGAGGACCAACCCAAAATAAATTGTCCCAGCCAGGACTTTGTCAAGCCAGGCCTTAAAAACCACTAAGGGTGGTGATTTCACCACCTCCCTAGATAACCCATTCCAGTCCTTTTCACAATTCTCTTAGTAACAAAATTTCTCCTAATAGCCAACCTAGACCCCTCCGCAACTTGTGACTATTGCTCCTTGTGTTGTCATCTGTCACTCTTCTTTTCTGAAGACTAAACAAGTCTAGTTCCTTACCCTCTTCTCATAAGTCATGTGCTCCAGCTCCTTAATAATTTCTGTTTCCCTCTGCTGGACTCTCTCCAATTTGTCCATATCTTTCCTTTAATGGGGGCCAAAAACTGAGCACAGTACTCCAAATCTTAATACTTAAATCTTAATTTAAATGAAACAAATGCAGAAACAGTTTCTTTACACTGTCAAATCTTTTAAAAACTTTTACTTAATAATGTTTTTAGTAGTTTATTTTTAATAGAACACTAAACTTTTTTTTTCCTTTTGTCTCTGATGTTACCCGATTGCATATTCTGATTTCAAATGGGGAGTGTGGTTGACCGGTCAGTTAGTAACTCTTGTGTTCATAAAATGGAGGTTCGAGGAAAATATCAGTACAACACAGAAAATTCTGTTCTCATTGACTGTGTATGATTAATTTTGACATCCCAAGAAGTGTGGTATACAATATTAAAAATATACTGTCATTATAAAGCAATTTACAATGCAACACAGAGTCCACAATCAAATTTGTAAGACATGACATAAAACGTAATACACAAGACTGGTGCCTTACAATACTTTCCATCCTCACTTTCCAGAGTGAATTCCATTGAATAATATTGAGTTTGTGTGCAAAATAACACACCCTTCCTGCAAGACCAGGGGAATTTAATATGTCAGCAAAAGCAGAATCAAAACAAAACCAAAATACAAAGTAGAAACAATAAAAACATCATAATGAAATGCCAAACCTGAAGGTCACTTAAACTTTGTTGTTCACAAGAAGGCCAGGGAAGCAAGTTCTAAAGGTAAGTCCCTCTACTAGGAGAGTGAAAGTTTTTAAACTGAAAGTAAGAATCATTCAGCCTCTCATCTGTACATAGTATCTGTTCTTACTTCATTTTATATTTATATTGCTAATAGGAGGTGCTTTATTAACTAATGACAGATTAATTAGGAGATTAAGGCTGAGCTTTGTGAATATAAATGCCAAGTCTACTTAGATAGAGTTGTCTGGGTTTCCGTGCCTTATAGTGGAGATTTCAGCAATGTGCCTTAAATCAGAAGGGTTGGCCCAGTGATTCTGAAATGTGGCACTCCAACCCCGATGTTGTGATTACATGATACAGAGTTACATAAGCAAACAGTATAGAGGACACACACTTTTGTTATTTACACAGAATCATATTTCCTAGCTGGGCAGCTAAGACTTTAGTTTCTGTTCTGCATCCTCAATTGATCTCCTAGAACTCCCAGATTTTCAACATAGCTCATTAGCCTCCAGAGAGAAATAACTATGTAATAGTTTCCACCCTGTGAGGTGCCATGCATATTCTATATGTTTGAGAATTCATCATTTGGACAAAGGGAAGGACCATGACCACCTGAAAGTGGTTCAGCAGAATACGCAGAAAGGAGTCACATGACTTCTGCTATTCCTTCTTTCCACTTTCAACATAGTGAACAGTCACATACTGTGAAAAACCTGGGCAACATTTATATTTTTTTATGCTGCTGAGGAAGCTCAGTTGGTGATCAGAGGTAGAGTAACCAAGAGATAGCCTAAATACAGATGAATCATGGAATTACATCTATTCTAATGCTTGAAAGGGATGTCAGAGAATGGAAAGGATAAAAAAAGATACAGCTTTCTCTGAGCCACAATATATATAGACCATAGATGGTAAAAATGTTATCCTCACTTCCAACAAGGTGTTCAACATACTGCATGGTGGGAGGAGGAACTTTTGGAAAGGTCTTCCGCACTTAGTCTGAATAGCCTGAAATTTGTTAACCTTCAAGGAATACTGCAAAGCTCACCTCTTTACACAGGTTTTTGTTAATGCTGATCAGAAAACAAGAATTGAGATTTCAAAGATTTGAGCCATTTCAGAACAAATATGGGAACTTTTGACATTTAATGAGAGTACTACCCCATAATAGTCTGCTAGCTAAGTCATTCACCTGGTGCAAGGAGACCCACATTGAATTCCTGTTCTAAAATTAGGCAGAACAAGCATTTGAACCTATGTCTTGTGAAAGGGGGCATAATAATTGCTGATTTTAGTAAAAGAAAGGGATTTGGAATTAATTTTATTGTGACTGGTTTCTTTCTGGCTTGAAGATGTATAACAGCTAGATACTGGTTTTATTTTTAATATTTGACAGAGTAGATATGTCAATCAAAGTAATATACCAAAATATAGGTACAGCATGGAACTTCAGGAATCACAGTCTCTGAACCAGATCTGCCTGAGGACTCTAAAATTAGACTGGGGCATCATTGTTTGGAATTACAGCATTGTAATAACTTTCACACAATTTCTCTGTGGCCTGGTGGTGGTTCCTAAGATGGCTATGTTCTTATTTCAATAACTGTGATGGAAATTGTAAATAACTGAACACAAAAATCCACTGGATTATAATTTTTAGCATGTCTTTTGATCTTTGATTGATGTTACAATTCCAGGGTAAATAGTACCTTTGACCCCTTTGTGGCATCCTTTAGGGTGCCTTCACTTAAAGTTCTGTCTTCTATCCATCACCTCTCTTAGCACAAGGATCCTCATCCCTCTTCACCTAGTTGTGGGACTTAGACTGCAATTTACTGCACTTTTTCCAGCAGGTCTGACTTTAGTCCAACACCTGCAGTTATGCTTTTTTTTCCAGAAACTATGACAGGATTACCAGTAACCAGTCAGCTTTCACATAGCACAGTACATAGTAAAAAGCAATGAATTGTCTATTTACAAGCTAAGCTTACCAATGAGCACCCATCTTCCATAAAGAGACCTTGACAGTCCAGTCATCCAAATCTTGAGGGGGTGGAGGGATTTGCTTTCTTGCAGTACATCTACACTGCAATAAGATACCTGCAGCTAGCCCAGCTCTGTTGACTTAGTCAGTTGGGGCTTGGGTTATGGCACTAAAAAATTGCAGTGTAGACATCTGAGCTTAGGAGAGTCCAGGGTCTAGGGCTCTACAAAGGTCAGAAGGCCTTAGAGCCTAGTCCCAAGCATAAACATCTACCTGAAATTTTATAATCTCAGAGCTCTAGCTGTCAGAGCTGTAGCTGTGTAAGTCGAGATCAGCCAACTCAGGCCAGCCACTGGTATTTTATTGTGGTGTAGATATACCTGTGGTTATACTCTCATCTCAGTTAATGGATTGAGTGAAAGTACCTAGTGAGCTAAGACGCATATACCACTTATGGATAATAGTTTATGAATATCCTATGTGACTCCTCAATATAATAGTCTTACATTTCCACATAGATTCCCATCTCATTCATCAGATAAGAAAGAAGTTAAGCTCTTCATAGATGGGGATAACAATGCAAGATGGAGGAAAATTGAATTACACATATGCTTTCATAAAAATAAACCAGAAATTTCCCATTTCTGCATAGAATGAGACTATACATCAATCTAACTGGCTTTTACCAACATTCTGCATCTTTGCCAAAATCTTTGCTACATAACCTGATGCATTTTCTACCTTTAAAAGATTAAAAGTGACCAAAAAGAGAGCTAAAAAGCAGCCTAACGGTCAGATTCATGTCACTTTTCTTAATGAGACAGAAATGAGTTCAGGAAAATGTTTACTGCCTATTCTAAAAAATGTACCAAATTTATTAGATTAGAGAGAACTTAATCATACTTTAAAAATAAGAACTCAACACAGCTGGAATTCACAACACCAAATAATTTGGCTACAATATTTGATTGCTATCCTGAATCTCTTTAATTTTCCTCAGATTTATGACTGAGGTTATTAAATGTTGATTCTGATACTTGCAGACCGGATTACAGCTCCTACCAAAACCCCAAGCCTCAATGAACACTGACATATACATAATTGAAAACCAGTCTGGCTTGCCTGTGTGTTAGTATTGTTGAAATAGATATTAGAGAGTAGTAAAAATGTGTTCAGACTATCTGAAATATTCGTGTAAGATAATGTATGTACAGTACTAGTCTTACTTATAGTGTCTTTATACCATGTTATAAGATAATGGTTTTGTTCTAACTATAAAAAATGTTTTGTAGGACTGTAAAACTACACAGATAGTGGATCTAATTTAGCACAAAAGGTGTTATTTTTCTCCTCCACAGCAAATGAAGGCCTATAGGTACCAGACAAGACATTGTGGAATGTCAGTGGACAAAAAGACTTTGCTCATTGTTTCCCCATACCCCTGACGATGGTATGTGCACAAACCTTCATCGTATTACAGCTTAAATGCTGGTGAGGAGGTGGGGGGGAGGGGACACAATAAAAATCCTTGTTAAGAAGAAATGTTATCCTTATATTGTTTGAACTCTGAGAGGCAAACATTTTTTTAAGCATAAGAAGCCTGGGTTAGCATTAAAGGACATATACATAGTAGGTACTCAAGTTCCAAAGGAATAGCCATATAGTCTACTTCAGAGAAACAAACAGAGTCCTGTGGCACTTTTAGAGACTAACAGATTTATTTATTGCACGAGCTTTTGTGGGAGAAAATCCCACTTCATCAGATGCTTTGAAGACGGGAAACTCAGAATGGGAGGAAATTAAATGCAGGGAAGTGTATGACATAGGATCAGGTCAGGCTGCAACAGCAAATCAAAACAGGTGTTGGGATCCACACACCGGGGAACAGCATATAGAAGAAGGTGAGGTCAAATCACCTGTTGTAATGAGAAAAATAATCCATAGACACTGTTTAATCTTAAGGCAACTGAGTTAAATTTGCATATAAATTTGAGTTCTGTGGTTTCTTTTTGAAGCTGTGATTTGTTATTCATTTGTTTCAGCACAGTTATTAACAAGCCGTCAATGGAATGAGCAGGGAGATTGAAGTGTTCCCCTATTGTTTTTTGAATGTTGTGATTTCTGATGTCAGATTTATGTCAATTTATTCTTTTGAATAGAAACTGTCCTGTTGGTCCAATATATAAGGCAGGGGGGCATTTCCAGCACATGGTGGCATAAATCACATCAGTGGATAAGCAGGTGAATGAGCCCTTGATGGAGTAGGTGGCTTCATTTGGCCCTGTGATGGTGTCTTTTGTGTAGATATGAGAGCAAAGTTGGCAGCATGGTCTGTTGCAGGGATATGTTCCTGCTTTAATGTTTCTCTTGTTTGATCTGTAGTTGCTGGTGAGTATCCATTTAAGGTTGGGGGCCTGTCTGTAAGTGAGGAGAAGTCTGTGTTCCAAGGCTTGAGAGAGTGAGGGGTCATTTTGTAGAATAGGCTGTAGATCTCTGATAATGTGCTGAAGAGATCTGACTTGGGGGTTGTAGGTGATGACCAATGGTGTTCTGTTGCTGCCATCTTTTGCAGGCTAAGATTAATTTGTGTGTATGTTTACCTGCTTTAACCTTGTAAATAACTTATTTCTTTTTACTACTTAATAAATCTTTAGTTTGTTATAGAATTTTCTACAAGTGTCGTCATTGATGAAAGAGCTAAGGTGCACTTGACCTGGAGTGAGTGACTGGTCCTTTGGGACTAACAATAACCTGATTCTCCAGATTCCAAAGGGGTAGCCGTGTTAGTCTATTGTAGAAAGACAACAGAGTCTTGTGGCACTTTTAAAGACTAACAGATTTATTAATCACATGAGCTTTCGTGGGAGAAAATCCCGAAGTGGGAGTTTCTCCCACGAAAGCTCATGCGATTAATAAATCTGTTAGTCTTTAAAAGTGCCACAAGACTCTGTTGTCTTTCTGATTCTCCAGGTGATTTTTGGCATAAGGGACCATCTATCATACAGACAAGTTTGCCAAGTATAGACAGCAGTGTCCCAGAGGACTGTCTGTGACTCCATGATTAGTTATAGCACTTAAGGAGTTGATACTTGATACTTTGTTGCTAAGATCTAAATGTAGGCTACACAACCACTTTGGGGTTTGGTGCTCTGATTCTTGAGTCTATCTTGAGGGTGGAATCCACAGCTGTAAGCCACTTTAGAGAGCTTGACAAGAATATATTTTAAAAGCTTGTTTAAAATCAGTGGTGAAATTATTCAGTGATAATTTCTTGACAAAGGATGATCTTGATATTGATCTTGATAAAGAATATTGTTCGTTATCAACCCTAAGAAACTGGTTTGTGATAGGTACTGCAGTTGGCTTAGCTCTGGTAAACATGCAATTGTTCATATTTATTAACAAAGAAAGGGAAGATCTGATCCTTGAATTTGCTCATCAGTATTACTGTTTACTGCATCTTAATCTGACAAGACCACCCCGTTTCTCCGTCTCCAGATCATACTTGAGAGCAGAAGTGACAGCTGTAGTTTCAGGCTTGCCACAGTATATTTTGTGACAAGAATAGAAAAAGTTATAAGGATACCAGAACAATCCTTATATATATATTATACAATTAAAAATATATTGTACTGCAACAAACAGTCAAAGGTCAAGATCAAGATTTGAACCACATAGTGCTCAGTGACGTGCAAAGACAAAGGAAAAAAGTTCCTGCACTACAGAACGCACCATCTTATAAAGTTGCTTTCCTTCAATTCATCACATTATCCTAGTATCACCCTTCCAAAACATTTTGGAAGATAATATTTGAAAGAATGCTTGGTAATTCCTCTTTAAAGACATTGCCCCTGTTCTGTCTTAACACTGGGAAATAAATCTTCTGTCAGAATCACTGAGCCCTTGGCTAAGGTTGCAACTGTCACATCAGTATACCTTTGTGATGAAAATACTGTAATGAAAGCTTCAATAGTCAGAGAAGTTCTGAAATATTTAAAGATATGACAATAGAAATATGACACTGGAAGAAATTACATAGAATGTCTTTAACTAATTGAAGTTAAGCTTTAATTAGATTCCAGTATTATGAAATGGTTTACCATAAAGATTATAATGCCAATTTTAAAAGACTCATGCTAATTTTTCCTGTAGATATTTTATTTTTAAACATTTACTAGATAGATAGATAGATAGATAGATAGATAGATAGATAGATAGATAG
>ML685903.1:6746719-6765360 GCA_007922175.1 Pelusios castaneus
GGGGAAACACCCCAGACAGGCTGTCTACAACCATTGTGTCCTTAATGTTAAGGAAGCTCCCAGGTACAATGGGCCCAGGGAGAAACCTGATGAGCCATTAAGGACACAATGGTTGTAGACAGCCTATCTGGGGTGTTTCCCCAGAATCACACAAGTTAAAGTATAGAAATAACAACCATATTCCTAACTTCTAATACAAATACAATTCCTATACATAAACTATATATTCATTCCCAGCAAATTACTACCTTTCTATTGATACCAAACATGACATAGTTCCTATGGATTATAGCATTTATGAGATATTAATAGAAAATAATATCATAAATGGTTCCCTAAATCTGGACAGTGTCACACCCTGCCCATATGCCCTGCCAGGGTCCCTGTCTCCTTTGCCCCATTATACACAAGGGGTGCCCCCCTGCCACTGTGGACCTTCCCAAGGTCCCCCTAGCCCCTAGAAGTTGACCTAGGCATCCAGTGTGGACGCTCTAGGTAGACTTTGTAAATTCCCCCCAAGTCGACTTTAAATTTAAGTGTGGACATGCTAAGTCGACTTAAATTTACAAGTGTAGACATAGCCTATGTTTTGTGAACCAAGAAAATAAGCAAATGAAATGTATAATAAACATAAACATTACAAGAGAAAAGACTGAGAATACCCCGTTTCAAAGAGTTAGATGGCAAGCTCCAGAATCATATTAGTGAGTAGTTACTCACAATAGTAGTTGCATTGAAACTGGTATTGCTCCTGTACATATCTGCTTACCCATGTAAGAACTTCACAATCTGGTCAACAAAGTTTATCTTTAAGCATGACAATATGAAGTATTACTGTATATGTTTCTAAAATATGTTGTGAGGTGGGAAACATCCACAGCTAGCCTTTCAGGTAAAACAATGAACTAGCAAGACAGCATTAGCATTAATAGCTCACCAACACCCAACAAGGAAAGAATCCATTATTTTAGGGATTATTTACAATGAAGACTTCACAGACAATGAACACTGCTTGATCAATGAGGGCAACCTCCCATGTCATAGCCAGAGATCTTTCCAGCAAGTTGGAAGAAGCTATAAAAGAGGGGAAGTGATATCATCACTTGGCTTCATTTCCTCCCACCCACCCTTAATTCAATACCTGGAAGAAACATCTGGCGGGCAAAGACTTTTGAACTGGGGATGGGGGTGTTTCAGATTGGAAAACCTGTTCCATCCCGTGTATTGAGAATCTATGGGTACATCTACATTTGCACCTTAGGTCGACTTAACAACGCTTAGTCGGCCTACAGAATGCCATGTCCACACTGGGCTCTTATTAAGCTTACTTAAGCACTTCCTTAAGTCAACTTAAAAACACCACCTCTGAAGGTCAACTTAAGTCTTAAGTTGACCTTATTAAGTTGACTTAAAGCCAATGTGGACTGCTATGTCTACATTACAGGCTCTGTTAAGTTGACTTAACAAGGTCGACTTAAGTCAACTTTAAGTGTAGATGCTCCATTAATTTGACCTAACAAGGTCGACTTTGAGTTGACTTTAAGTCGACTTAAAGTTGACCTTGTTAAGTTGACTTAACAGAGCCTGTAGTGTAGACATAGCCTATAATTGCTTCTACCATCTGTCAGGGTGAGACATTGCTAGATTCAAATACTGTTTAGCTTTTAAAACAGACTGCAAATTTAGTTTTGTTTCTTAAGTAACCAACTCTGCTCTTTTATGCTTAATACTTATAATCACCTAAAATCTATCTTTCTGTAATTAATACATTGTTTTATATTTTATATAAATGTGTGTTTTGGCTCAAGTGATAGGGAAATCTGATCTGGTTAAAAAGACTGGCGCATATCCATTTTTCTTCAACAAGTGGGTAAATTGGATAATGAACTTACACTGGTCAGGCTTCTGGGATACAAGGCTGGATCTAGCTATGTGTGGGCCTTCACATGCTATTCTGCTAAGTGATAACAGTGCCCTAAGAGGTTTGCTGCTTGTCACTAGCAAAGCATTGTGAGAGATATCCAAGATAGAAGAGTTAAAGAGTGATCCCACAATTCCAGGTTGCATCCTGGAAGAACTTGTCACAGTGTTAGTATTAAAGGGCTTATAAATATTTGCTGTATACATTTCATATGATCGATTATTCAATTACTAGACATAATTTACTGATATTACTAGTGTCCCTGGCAGTTGCTAATGGTAGACCAAAAATCAGTGAGGTCTGCTTATATTATTATAGCTTCTTATATGTGAAGCCATGAATAAAATACTCAGTTTTATTTTAATCACATTTTAAGCTTCTTATACTTTACATATTTAGTCTCCTCTTTTTCCAAAAATCCTCGAGGAATTAGAAAATTTCAATTGGAATATTAATGATACCCCATTTTCATATAAATTTTGACATTCTGATCTATTATAGTTTTAATATATTGATATTTCTTAAATGACTGTTTTTGCCACTTTGTAGTAGTGGTGTCTTTGGCTATGTCTACAATTACTAAAGTTAGTTTGAATTAGTTAATTCGAACTAACTAATTCGAACTAATTTTAGTTAGTGCCATTCATGGCACTTGCTTAGTTCGAATTAGCGAATTGCATTGAGTTCAATGGGCCGGTTAGTTCAAACTAAGCAATTAGTTCGAACTAACATGGCTACATTGGTTAATTCTAACTAACTAGTTTGAATTAACCCTTAGTTTGAATAGCATATTTAAATGTATTAGTTCGAATTAAGGAAGCCCTTAATTCGAACTAATTAAAGCCTAGTGTAGCCATGGCTTTAGTTAGTTCGAATTAAGCTTCCTTAATTCGAACTAACTTGCTGGTGTAGACATAGCCTTTGAGAATAGCCCTGCCGAAATTAATGGGGCTACTCTGCTGAGTAATTGTTCATCAATTTTGCTAAGGGTTACAAAAGTAAGACCTAAATATGGCTATGTACTCATAGAAATCCTTGACCTGTGAAATAATGGAGAAAATAATTGGTTATGGCTTTGCACAAGCCCATATGATAAAGCTTACTGATATTATTGTATAAAGGAAGTTACTGTTGGGGCAATGGGCCTGTTTTAATGAAACCTTTTTGAAACTAATGGAACCAGAGATTCTAAAGGGCTCAGAGGAGACGATGATTCCTCTGACAAATCTCTCTATTGTTTGCTGTAACATTACACTACTCTTATTGACAACCATCAATAAAGCTGTTAAGAACAGCTGTTAAGAATATGAGTACCCCATAAAATGGCCGCCACCTCCCTCGTGATGTAAAACCACAAGATGTTGTTTACCAGACACTTTCCCCAGGTTGCGTGGGTAACTCATGACTGGCAGGCTCATGACCATCCACAAGTTTCATTCGGACCCTGATTCGCTCTCAGCCAGCTCCCAACCCTCTCGCCCATGTGAGGGCATCTGGAGGGCAAGTACGTGCCAAACCCCTCGTCATCCATGGCTGCTCTGACCCCTCCCCCCCCAAGGGGCGTAGGGGGCTCTGACCCAGAACCTAGAGGACTGGTGAAAATTTCTTTGCCCAAATAAGGACAGGGGGAACCGGGCGGCATTTGGCCCCCCTTCCTACTGCGGCAGCATCTGGCCAATCACAGACCTCTGCAGGAAGTTGCCCAGGCAGTAAAACCAACCGTGCAACATGAAAAGAAGAGAGTCTCCGCAAGTTGACTACCAGGCCTGATTACCCTGCAGTAGGAGTTCTCCTGAGAGTGCCGGCCCGAGCCGATTACAAGCTCCGGCCTAAACATCATGCTGTTGCTGGTCACCTGCCTGATAGTCGTGGTACGTATGTGAACCCAAGTTATCCCCCTCGTTTATTTCTCACAGTTGTTTCTCTTCCCCTTAACATGTATATAGTTGGATATGAATAACGCTTCTACCTCAGTTTTAACCCAAGGTATTACCATTGAAGTAGCTCTGGGAATTATTGTCACGCTTATTGTTTTATGTATTGGATTCTGTCTTTTTATATTTTGTCTCCATGCTATTAAGAGGATCCAAGAGGAGGGATTATTCTGAAAGTTTTATTCCTGTGTAAGTCATTGTGTGTTCAAACTGTTGGATAATCATCTGTGGTTTTCCTGTTACTTGTGAAGCTGACTTCCGAGTCTAGCTCGGCTAGCCGCGCAACTGTTTGCGCCCCAAAGAGGGAGATTAATAAAGCTTATTTTCTGCCACCACTTTAAGATTCCAGGAGTCTTCCTTCTCCCATCCTTTACCTGCTGCGGACAAAAGCCTCCTTGAGGAGCCCTCTTACCAGGTCTCTTCAGTTGTCAACTGAAAAGTAAAGTGGGAAAAAGGCTGGCAAGTGCACCAGTGACTGAAACCTTGACTTGATCCAGATTAATTGTGAGAACAGTATTTTAAAATTGTATATTACGTTTCTGAAAGAGGCAATGGAAAAGAAATATTTGAAGTCACTATCACACCCACAATCATCATATTTGTTTTAGATTGTGGGCAGCTATTTCAAGTACCTCCCATTGTGAGAAACCATTTTCCTATTTTACATAGAAAACTGATTCAGTTGGTACTGTCTGTCTCTGTAGAATCAGACTACAAGTCTAAGGGAACTAGCTCTGTCTTCTTAGCGTAAATTTCGGTCAGTGTCATTCTCTGGTGAAATGGAGGGACTAGGAGCACTGACTATCAAATTGTACTTGAGACCCATATCTTTCCTGACTGGTAAAAGCCTGAAGGGACATATTGGGTCCATTCTTCGCAGAGCTTGTCAATGCTTATTTGGAGGAGGGCAGAAGAATGAAAGGAGGAAGAAGAGATGGAACTGTAGGCAGGAGTGGAGCTGTGCATAACCTTGACAGCCATACTGAGGAAACCAATAATTTCAAGAGAACAGTGCTGTGGTTCAGATAAATTATTTTTGTATTACTGTTCTATCTAAAACCACCTCTGCAAAGACAAAATAAAATCAGAGTGTGGGTTTGTTTGTTTTTTTTTTTTGTTTTGTTCCACTAAAAATAAATTAGATCAAAATGAAAATAAAATTCTTCCCCTTCATGGAGTTCTAGTCCAATCAATCTGAAAATGAAGGTAAATGAGATTGAACAGTGTTGTATGGTAATCTGATTATGCTACAGAGTAGGTGATATTAAAAAACATAACAAAACAAAACAAAAACCCTTCAATTCCAGAAACTCACAGACAGTCTTTGGAGTACTATCATCATGATCACAGTCTGATGCCCATTCAGTAGCTGGGTTGCTTCATTCTGTGCTAGCTTCAATTTATGATGATTTATAGAATGTCCAGGGAAGTATTTGCCCAGGGAAGTATTTGATTTCAAAGGGAGCAGAGTTAAGCTAACACAAGAGTGTTTATCAGAACCCCTTCCGGAAGGGTGAAGTTTTATACTAGGCCTCTGTAGGTATGTCTACAGCTGCAGGTTTTTAATGGCAATGGTGCAGGGTCATGGAGCTTGGCTAAGGGGCTGTTTAATTGCAGTTTATTTGTACTTAGGTTGGGGCATGGGGTCTAGGAATCTGCTAAGTGCGAGGATCCCAGGGCTTGGGCTGCAGCCCAAACACAGCACCACAATTAAACAAACAGAGTCCTGTGGCACTTTTAAAGACTAACAGATTTATTTATCGCATGAGCTTTCATGGGAGAAAATCCCACTTTGTCAGATGCTTAACCCCAGCCACACAAGCCCAAGCCAGGTGTGGATTTTTAATTGCAGGATAGACAACTCTAGAGGCACAGAGCTCTCAGGCTAGGTGGAGGGGAGGTAACTTTAAGTTACTTTTGTGCCCTCCTGATTCTGGGATGGCTGAATAAGTAGCCTTTGGAATTACAACAGCCAGCCCCTACTTGTTCATGGGCAGTAGTGCTAGCCAGAATTTCTGCCCATCATTCTTCCAAGATGTCCATCATGTCTCACCACACAGACAGGTCCCACTATGCCAGATCTTGGAATGGGGACCTCATTGGGCACTGACAGTGTAAATTACTCTCTGCAAATACTGTGCATCAGAAATTCTTCTCTGGCTAAGACATGAACTCCACCAACTCTTTACTTCTGCTGCAGTGGTGTATGAGAACAGAGTGGAAAATCCTTCCTCAATTGTCTAGGTGATAGAGACATACAGCAAGATTATTATTTACAGTTATTATACTTACACTAATAGGGTAGTTTGTCCCTTTAAGGGCTGTGGGATACCAGCTCCAATGGACACTTCCAAGGAATGGCCCTCTTTAATGACAGTTATTTCGAAGAAGAATCCCCAGTACCAAACTGGAGGTAGGTGCCTGAGTCATGTGACTACCTGATGAGGACTAAGAGTGCTTTTATCTCAGTCAAAAGATAGCCTAGAGCAGGGGTTGGCAACCTCAGCATCCCCATCCAGAGTGGCACTCAGGGCTCCCAGCCCTGCGGCTTCTCTTCCACCCAGCAGGCTCAGGTCCCCCTGGAAGGTGGGGCTAGCAGGGAAAAGGATCCTCCATGTGCTTGCACATCCATGTTCAACATCTATGGCCCCAGGCCCCGCTGGAGGGCAGGACCAGAAGGGAAAAGGAGCTGGTGCATGTGGTGGCTCCTATCCTCTGCTGGTCATGTCCCTGACACTGGCTAGTCCCTCCCACAACACCTGCTGAGGGGCAGGGCAGGGGGCGCACCCTGGTCCAGAAATAGGGAGCACCTGCAGGGAGTTATGTCTCATAGAAAGGACAGCTATTAGTGATATTAAATGGGTTATAACTTCCCAATTGTACTGTAAAAACAAGGCATTTGGGTTGGCAGGCTGGAGTTGTAGATTTTCTAGGGAATAATTGTTTTCTTCCAAAAGATAAAGCTTTGTGTGTCTATGTTTTTTGATGATAGCTTTAGTATGGCTCTGATGACTTCTCTCATTCACTGTAGCCACAACTAATGAACCTGGGGAGTGATGTAGATAAAGCTGCCCAGACTTCTTGGATAGAACCTGGTATTTCCATTTTGTTTATTTGGTCATCAGAGAAATGGAGGAAGGGATCTGCTAGATCATTTTGGCTGGCTACATAATACCCTTATTTATAGGCTGCTGCAATGGACTAGAGAACATCAATAAACTTGTTCGTACTCTACCAGCTTCAAAGAGGTTGCCGTTTTCTTGAGTAGCTCATAGTATACTTTTAAGTCATCCAGTACTAGGGAAGCAAGGAAGATGGCTTTCTGAGTAGGCCTTGTAGTACTATTATAGACTGTCATACTGGTAGTTGTTCAGGAGCGAGCAGTGGTAAATCAAATATCACAAATTGGAAGGATGCTTACTAGCAACTGTCACCAGCCTCTAAGACTAAGTGAGCATCTCTGCTGTGGAAGAGGATCCATGCATGTGAGGGGATATAGATCTGGATGTTGGAGGCATTCCCCAATGTAACAAAGAGGGCTGCAGGAAGAGGGGGCACACTGCAGTAAAAAACTAGGTTCCGACCTAGCTCAAACCCAGATAAATACTTCTCCTAGCCCTTGTGATGAGAATGATGCTGTGATGGACTCTAGACTCAATATACTGGGAAACCTGAGGAGTTGACTTCAGAGTCCATTGGAGAATCAAAGAATCAGGGTGGTATGGTGCTAGGAGGGGTCCTCAGTGACCTTGATCAGGACTTATGCTGAGTATTATCAGTGGCTATAAGACATCTATATTTTTCCTGGTAATATGCCATAAATAAAAGAGGTCTTGCACCAGCCTCATGGATAATGATGCTATCAAGCCTGAGGCAGATGATGCCATGGACAAATGAATCAGTACCAACAATCTAGAAGGAGTCTGGTGGCACTTTTAAAGACTAACACATTTATTTATCATATGAATTTTTGTGGGAGAAAATCCCACTTTGTCAGATGCTTCAAGCTCATGCGATAAATAAATTAGTTACTCTTTAAAGGTGCCACCGTTTTACCAGACACCTTGGTTTTTTTTCCCCTGAACTAGACTAACATAGGCTATGTCTACACTGGGGAATTTAAGTCGACTTTAACTAAGTCGACTTTAAGTCGACTTAGTTAAGTCAACCTAGTGTGTCTCCACTTAAAAATAAAGTCGACTTAAAGGGGAACTTAAAAAGTCAACCTAGAGCATCCCCACTGGATGCTCTTGGTCGACTTTGTGGGGCTAGAGGGACCTAGGGCAGGTCCACGGGGGCAGGGGGGGCTCCCCTTGCCCAATGCCAGGGGGCTCAGCCTTTGCCCTGTTGTACCTAGGTACAATGGGGCAAAGGGGGTCAGGGACCCTGGCAGGGCATAGGGGAAGGGTGGGCAGGGCTCTGCCCTGCCAGGTGGGGGAGCATGCCAGGCTACCCCTGTACCCCCCCGGCAGGGAGGGCATTGGTGTAGGTCTGGGGTAGCCCTAAGTCGACTTAGGGCTACCCCACGGCTACACTGGCTTAAATCGACTCTAGGGAGTCGCCTTAAGGCTTAGGTCTACTAAAAAGCAGGTTTTATAAAGTCGATTTAATTTTCATTAAGTCGACTTTATTTTCCTTAAGTCGACTTAAGCAAGCTGCTTAAGTTGACTTAAGAAAACTGTAGTGTAGACACAGGGTAAATTAAGTTGACTTAAGCAAGCTTAAGTCGACTTAATTTACCAGTGTAGCCGCAGCCATAGTCTCCAGCTTTGAAACAATCTAGAAGATTATGTTAGTACTGACAAGCTTAACAAGTCTCTAGCTAGAAACATAAGCCTCTGACATAGATGGTATCAACATGGACAGCTAACTTGTAGCAATTAGGGAAGACTGTTGAGTCACCACCTGCAGGTGAAGTAACCTGTCTCAATAGTCCCTGAGGCTATGTCTACACTTGTTAATTTAGGTTGATTTAGCCAAGTCGACTTAACAAAGTCGATTTAGCATGTCCACACCTAAATTTTAAATCGACTTAAGGGGAACCCTACAAAGTCGACCTAGAGCGTCCACACTGGACGCCTAGGTTGACTTCTAGGGGCTAGGTGGACCTGGGACAGGTCCACGGTGTCAGGAGGGGCACCCCTTGCCCAGTGCCAGGGGGCTCAGCCTTTGCCCCATTGTACCTGCGTACAATGGGGCAAAAGGGGACAGGGACCCTGGCAGGGTATAGGGACAGGGTGGGAAGGGCTCTGCTCTGCCTTTTGGGGGGCATGCCAGGCTCTCCCTGTGCCAGCCCCCTTGGCAGGGAGGGCAGTGGGGAAGCCCTGGAGTCCCCTAAGTCGACTTAAAGTCAACTTAGGGGTTCTCCACGTCTATACTGGCTTAAGTCGACTTTAGAAAGTCGACAAGCAGAAAGTCGACTTAAAATGAGGTTTAGTAAAGTCGACTTAAATTTTCCTTAAGTCTACTTAAGCAGCTGCTTAAGTTGACTTAAGGAAAGTGTAGTGTAGATGCAGAGTAAATTAAGTCAACTTAAGCAAGCTTAAGTCGACTTAATTTACAAATGTAGACGCACCCTGAGAAAGCACTAAAGTCAATTGCTCAAGTCTGAGTGATTTGGTGCCAGGTAGCGATGAGCCAAAGGACATACTCTACCTTCAGTATTTAAAGGACTCTCTCTAGGTGAGTCCTGCACATTAAGCATTGATGACTTTTGCTTCTGGAGCTGAGATTCAAAATCTTTGGGCCTCGAATAAGACAGTCCCAGATATGGAGTCTTTTCTGGCCTCTTTCAGCTCCAAGCTTTCAAGCTCATGTACTTGGAAAAACACTTCAAAGAACTTTTCTTAGATGATCGAGGGGCTGCAAAACTGGTCTAAGGTCAACCTCCTGAGGGACACATCAGAAGTGCTTCACCCTCAGCTTCTGCATTCGAGTCTTGTAGCTGTGACAGAGCATCTAACTCTTATGTGGCCCTCTCAAAAACACTTGTGTCAACAGTGAGAATCACTAACTCATCTTGTAGCTAAGGTCTATCAACAACAGATGGTAAAAGGGACTGGAGGAGTGACATCTATGTGGCATCTATCCCCTTTATGCCTTCACTCACACCACAAGGACTTTGGCTGTGGTTAGGACTGCCCCTATGGGTATCAGTAGGGAAAACTCTTTAGCACCAGTGGACAATGTGTGTGTACACCTACAGTGTAATGGATATATGCAAGCTCTTGATAAAGATCCAATATGACAGTGGGCTGGAAGAAAGCAGTCTGGATTCAAGCACCGGCCCACAAAAAAGTAACATGTAGCCCTTGCTGTGACGCTGGCTGGATTAGTGGACCATTTATGATATTATTTAATATCAATATTTCAAAATTACAATCATTTATATGAAATATGCCATGTCAGGTACCATTAGAAAGGTTATAATTTGCTACATGTGATGTTTATGTGCATGTACCATAGTTGCATTGGAAGATATGGATATGTTTGATGTATCTGTATTTCAACTTGTGCTGTATTTCTGGGCAACATCCTACTCAGGACAGCTGCAGGATTAGCTTACTTTATGGCCCATCACAGATATAATGGCGCTCCAGGGGAGGACCCAGGGGCTACACTTCAGGAGTCAGCAGGGCTTACTCATGTGACCTTGGACTAAATCTTATTTCTGTAAATTTCCATAAACAAGATGGCAAAGGCAAGGGGCATAAAAGGCAGACACATCACATCCATTTTGTCTTTAGTCTTCAGCCTTCAGGCATTCTTGATGAATTCATCTGCAACTGAAGCTATGAATCAAAGGACTGAGATTCATCCAGATACTGGAAATGACAAGCCTGCAAACTGCATAACTCTACAGAGAACTTGAAATAGATGGACTTTTGTATCATTTGTACATAGCTGATTGCTTTGACCAATTTAAATTTCTCTTATAGTTTGTTTCTTTTCTTTAATAATAAACCTTTAGTTTTAATTACTAAAGAATTTGCTGGCCACATGGTTTTTCAGGTAAAATCCAAACTTATTATGATTTGGTAATGTGGCTGACCCTTTGGGGTCAGGAGAATCTTTTTGGTGAAAGAGCATATAGTTTTAAGTTATCTCTTTATTGGACTTAGTGGCTGATTGGGAGTCAGTGTCTGAAATGCAGTAAAGGGGTCAGTGTATATTTTGTTTTAGCTTCCTGATAACAAGTATGGGGAATCAGAAGCAATGTTTGTGGTTGGTTGGGAAATTTGACTTCAGTGTCCTCCACCAGTGTTGGGAGAATCTGCTTTCCTTTTGTAACCTTTTGCTGACTTTGGTATTTTCAGGTGGCTACCCTAGGCATGGACAGGTCACACTTGCCTCAAAGGCAGAAGATATTTGAGCCTATGGAAAAAGACTAGAAAAAATTATCTGGGTGGTCGATCTTTCCAGAGAAACTCATGATCCACGGTTGGACTGGAAGAACTCTTCTGATCAGGAGGAACTAGGGAGGAGACGGAGAGCCCAGAAAAGGTTTTGACATTGAGAAAATTAGAATGAGACCCAGTAGTGGCCTGAAAAGAGGAGAGAGAGAGAGAGAGAGAGAGAGAGAGAGAGAGTACTACAAGAAGTGTATTTATAGACATTAAAATAAAAATGGAATTTGCTTGGATTGTCCATTGCTTCTGTCCATTTTTGATCACCATTGTATTCCTGGAGACACAGATCCAAAAATATCTGTACAGAATTTTAAAGCATTTTGCAGGTTTCAGAATCATCCAACCATGAAGTAGGAATAATACCATTTGATTTAGGTGACAAGTCACAGAGCACATATAACAAATTACAAAAGGTCACAGCAAGCAATTCATCAGCAATCCATAGCCTGAAATATATTTGTGTATACCATTTGGGAGGTTTTACAAAATGATTAACTTTCTATGTGGCTAATAGCTGCAAAAGATAAAAAAAGTGCTTTGAAATGGGTTTTTCAATTGTTTCAATACTCTTTATCTGTCTTAAGTGAAGTTTATTGTTCTCTCACTGAGGTGGTAATTCTGAAATCATTCTAATGATTTATTCTCAGGAGAGTTTAGAAGTAAGCCAACCTAAAAGTTATCGAGCTTTCAGGAAATCCCCGAATTGTACTCTATACTGGGGTATACAAATGCTACACTGAGTGACAGAGGATTATGGAACTACTCTGGGCCCATCATACTACAGGAAATGCAACAACTGGAGTAGTAAAAAGGCAGGGGAACAGCTCACTTCCTGGCAAACCAGGGAAGAGAGCAGACCTGCAACACCAGCAGAGAAGAGCTAAGGGAAAGGCAGAATCTTTCCTTAAACAACAGCTCAAAGTTTCCTCCTTGAGGAAAGGAAGGACTTGCTACAGAGACAGCCTGAGAGGGAAGAATTCCTCTTCTGTCTCTCTCATATGAACACTGGTCTGGCCCATGATGATGGACTAAACGATGGGTGGAGGTAGTAGACACAAAAGCTATGTCTACACTGGCAGCTTAAGCCTTGGCTACACTAGGCTTTCATTAGTTCGAATTAAGGGTTTCCTTAATTCGAACTAATAAATTTGCTTATACTTTTTCAAGTAAATGTTAATTCGAATTAGTTTGAATTAACCCAATGTGGCCATGTTAGTTTGAACTAAACGCTTACTAAATGCTAAACTAACTGGCACATTGAGCTCAATGAAATTGACTAATTCGAACTAAGCAAGTGTCATGCATGGCACTTGTTTGGTTAGAACTAAAATTTGCTAGTTTGAATTAAGTTAATTCGAACTAACTAAAATTAGTTCGTGTGATGGGATGCCCATTCAACACAAGGCACTTTCCAGAAGCTGCACATAATGTGTGAGCTTCCTTTCTCTTCGGCTATGTCTACACTTACCAAAGTTAGTTCAAATTAGTTAATTCGAACTAACTAATTCGAACTATGACAGGATGCACATCCGTACAGCTCTAGGGTATGACCTGTATAACTTTTCCGTTCAGTTTTGTAGTGTAATTGTGTGATTTGATGCCAATTATGCTATACCAGGTTCCTTTCTGAATGCTCAGAACGTGTTCCATGTGGTTGCCATGGGGCCATGTTTCCTACAGCAACATGTATGTAAAGATGTGAAGCATGATACAGGCTTCAGACTCTCAGGACTTTCTGTAGCACAGTGGCTGGAGATTTACCTGTCAAAGGGGATGCAAATGCCCTTCCTGGCTCAGGTAGAAGTGAAGAGAATCTCACAACAGGACAGTGAGGGGAAGGGCTGTCAGCAGCTTGTTAAAACAAAGACATAAAGATTGGGAGGAGAGGGAGAAGCTGCAGGCTTTTGGCCGGTGAAGACAACATCTTGCAACCAACTTCAAGCAAGATCGGGGCCCTGCCTGAAAGCAGGCAGAGAATGGCTGTAAAACATCAAACAGCTGAACAACATGTGCATAATCTTGGACTCTGAGGTCAGTTTAGGTAAAGATGTTAGATTAGCATGCGGTTAATACCTTTTATTTGATAGTGGTCACTTCTGACTCATTTATAGTATGATTCGGCCTTGATTGGCCATGTTCTCACTTGAAATAGGACTCTGATCAATAAACTAGTAGTTGTTTTACCTAAAGCTGTGTGGTCTTTAGAGGGTGTGGATGTGGAAGGTTGGGTGCAATCCACTTCTTTGTTAAGTGGACGGATTTGAGACTAAGGCGATTGGGAGTGGGTTCCAATCCCTGTAAGGCAGTGGCTCCCAGGGTAGTGTCGGGGGCTGGGTGTGCTCTCTTGGGGACCAACGCCTGTGTGGCTAGTGGATTTACACCCACTGCCTGGGATCAATTACATGCTGGTGGCTTGTGTGGACTGACTCAGGAATGAGTGGTCACCCAGCAGAGCGGGGTGAATTGGGGTTCAGGAGCAGGGTTCAAGTGGTCATAGTAGCACACCAGACTGGATTTGGGGAGCAGCCTGTCACATTGGTGCAGTGATTCTAGGGTTTTGTGCCCAGGCCTCACTTAATTGAGTGATTTCAAGTGAGTTATATGTGTAGTACCTGAACAGTCAGGAGGCCACTGTTTGTTGTTTTCTGTTTGTTTATTTTGGGTGAAGGAAATAGACACAGGGAAAGTGAAAGATGCCTGACACAGCTGAAAAGCTGGAGTTAGCCTGTTTGGAAGCCCAGGAGAGAGAGAAACAACGCGAATCCGCGAGATGGCAGGCAGAGGTGAAAAGGCAAGAAGAAGAGAGGGCCAGAGAGGCCAAGAAAGCCGCCCATAGATGGGCCAGAGAGGCTGAGGAAGCCGACCACAGACGGGCCAGAGAGGCCGAGGAAGCCACCCACATACATACATAACGAGGCGATAGAATTTCCCTCCTTAGAGTTCTTTAAGGTGTGGCTTGACAAAGCCCTGGCTGGGATGATTTAGTTGAGGATGGTCCTGCTTTGTGCAAAGGGGGTTGAAGTCTCTCCCTACTTAGGCTATGTCTACACTTACAAAGTTAAGTCGACTTTGTTAAGTCAACTTAACAGCAGAAATAGTCGTTATATTGGCTTTAAGTCGACTTAATAAAGTTGACTTAGCGTTAATCCCCGTCTACACTGGCCTTAAGTTGACTTAAGGATTCAACTTAAGGCTTAAGTCGACCTACAAGGAGGTGTTATTAAGTCAACTTAAGCTTTCCTTAAGTCGATTTAAGGAAATGCTTAAGTGGACTTAAGAAAAGCCCAATGTGACGTGGCTTTGTTTAAGTCGACTTAAACGTCCTTAAGTCGACCTAAATTGCCAGTGCAGAGGCCCCCTTAATCTTTACGATTTATGGTTCTATTTACATTTTTTCAAAAGGCCAGCTAAAGTCAGGTTAAGAAAAGATAGAATATATTTACTGTGTTGTTTGTATGTATGTTTGAGAGAGTTTCATAATTCCTGATTTTTTTAAGAGTTCATTTTGCTTTGTTCAATAGACTAAGTTTACCTGATAGAACTCTTCAATAGTCAGATTTCACTGGCCAAATTTAAAGAAACCATGTGAAAAACAAAGAGATATATGCTACTGAAGAAATGTACTAAGATCCTTTTAAGTATTGGAATGGAAAAGTAATTTTAAATTGTCTTTTCCTTCTTATCAGACACAAGTTTTCAGCTCTTCTTGACATTTAAAATACAAACATGAATGTTTCAAAGCTAAATCACTACCAAAAAAAAAAAAGACATAGCTACTTATTCTTTAGACTTTGCCCCCATTGAAGTCTAACAAAAATAAAAAAAAGAACTTTTCTTCTAAGGTACAGTAAAAGTCCCTAGTCAAAAAGCCACTCTTCCATTTCCTGAGCAAATCTCCCCACTCTCATTTCTTTCCTCACTCCAAACCTCATATTCCCATTAGCAATTCCACTTACATATTTTGGGGATTTGATATTTTCTGTAAGCAAAGCAGAGGAACATCACATAATTATAGCTATTTCCACAGAATAAATAAGTTAGTCAATAACTAGTCATATATCTTTTTCTATTTTTCAGCAATAATTTTAGGGTTAGACAGAAATGGGTTCAGCATATTAGTCAATAGATTTCTGAGCCTGTGTTTGGCTATGTATTTCTTAAATGCTTTTTATCAATATTTTTTGTTGTGGTTCAGATTTAGAGAGTTCCTCCCTCTCTCTGTATGTTGCACAGGTCAGAAATATATATACTTTCCATTTTCATTGTTAGTGTCTTTCTGAATTTCTATAGGAGTGCAATAAGACACCTTTTGTCTGGTCATTGAGAGCATGCAAGAAACCCCATACATTGCTACACGGCACCACAAAAGCTGTTCAAAATGGCAGTCTCTCCATAGCCCTGCTCCCCTGCTCCACTGGCCCACAGACCAGAGCTATCACACCTAGATAAGAGATCTTCTTCACCTTATTGTGCATCCCCTCAGTTGATCCCCAGTATTGACCCTTAATCAGAGACCAACTGTATTTTGAGGAAGTAATTAAAGAAGTCATGGCAAATGTATAGCTGCCATGAATCAGGTAGATCTGTTAAATGAAAACACTAAAGATAGGTGAACAAGGGAAACTGTTTTCATTTTCAAAAATGCTAAGCACCCACCTTTTTCACCTCAAAACCAACCTCGTGGGAATTTCTGTTTTACAGTTTTCTTCAGAAATTAATGATAACAAAAACAAACAAACATATTTTGTAAAGCTTTCAAGAACTAATCTTTCTTTGGCTATATCAACTGTTAGGGCTGCAGGTATGGTTCTGAGCTCAGATAGGACTCTCACACTAGCTCTCAGAGACAGCACACTGTAAATAGTATAGCTATAGCAGTAGAGCAGCAACAAGCAGTGGCATGTGGTAGCTGCCCCAAACAAGCCCACCCAAACTCTATGTATATGTACTTGCCCCCATTCAATCAATTTCCTTATTCCTTAGCTGGGCATGGGGGTAAAAAGCAATATTTTGATATAAAAGCATTCTCCACTTTCCAGTTCAACATTCAAGTCCATCTGTGAATCCCCACAAGCTTCCCCTGAACCTTTATGCCCTGTGGTACTTAAATATCTAGCATTAACATCTAACTTTTGTTCTTCCATTGGAGACTTTCCACTCCCCCCCCCAACCCACCCCGAACCCCCTGCAGAAAAACGTGGTTGGACTTGTTTCCCAAGCTTCAGCCATCCTAGTCTCTCACTTAAATGGGATCCACCAAGATTTAAGAAAACTTTATTGTCCCTAGTCTGTAAGATAACATGACACAGCCCTGACAGCACATGTTTGACTCCAAGTACACCAAGGCCTCCAGTAACACAGTCGTTTCATAATAGAATTATTAAATGTTTCATAGACAGATTCCCCAAATCACAGACTGAAATACTCTCTACAGCTCTATGTCTTATACCTTTATAGGTTTGTGGAGCTTCCACATACCACTAGCCACAGCAATAGAAGCAAGAGTTTCAAAGCAGTACTGAAATATGATAACAGGATTCTTCAGTCTAGCAGTCTAACAAGTTCCAATAGCTGGGAGATGAAGATAGACAAATTCAGAACAGAATAAAGATTCAAATTTTTAACAAGGGTTTACGTCATGTTTGGAACAATTCACCAAGGGTCATGGTTGATTCTGCAACACTAGATATCTTTAAATCAAAATTAGATTTTTTCCCCCCTAAGAGATATATTCTAGTTCAAGCACAGCTTCTGAACTTGAAGCTAGAATTCATACAAGGAAATCCTGTGTTCTATGTTATGCTGGAGTTCAGTAGTGATGGTCACTCTGGTCTTAAAACAGCCAACTAAAACAACTATATATTGGTCTCCTAAAGCAGGGGTCTGCAACCTGTGGCTCCGGAGCCACATGTGGCTCTTTGTCTGCCTGCTTGCGGCTCTGGGCTCCAGGACCAACCCCATCCCCACCATAGGGGGACCTTATAGGCAGCCCATGCCAGCAGGGAACCCTGTAGGGGACCTGCTCCTGGTTGTGGGCTCCCCACCTCCCCCTTCCCCCCACCAGGGGACCCTGTGGCAGGAACCCTGCCCCAGCTCCCCCCACTAGAAGACCATACCCATTGTGGCTCTCAAAACACTTGGATATTGAAGAATTTTTTAAAAATAACTCTTCTTGTCTTTTGGATTGTTGACTCCTGTCCTATAGTGATTCTTTCCACACAGGCTGGAGTTCACTACTTTGTGAATGAAATAATACCACGCAGACCAAAGATTCTGTAAGTGTCTAGTAGAGTGGCCTATACTCTACTTTGGTTAAAACAACCTGTATCCTCCTATAAAAGTCTATATACAGTGACTGATAGGTAATATTGGTAACTAGTTGTAAATCTGGCGTTTCTCCCCCACTGAAGAGAAATTTCAAATGAAAGGGTTTTTTTTTAAATATTTTGTTGAAAGATGTTCAACAAAATATTCAAATATTCCTTTAGGAAATTTGTGCCAATTTGATGATAAAAGCTTTTCTATTGAGTTGACATTTCAAAATACAACTATCCTTTCAAGTTGAAATGAAATTTTTGTTTAGATTTTTTAGATTAAAAAAACAAAGTGACATTTTAGAAGAAAACAATCAATAGGCTTTTCAAATCATCATTCTAACTGTTTTGGGAGGGTTTCTGTTTTGTTTTTAAACCAAAAAGCTGAAACAAAAACAAATGACTATTTTGATTTCCAATGAAAATTTTGGTTTGAACATTTCCCATGGAAAACGTGAATATTTCCCCAATCTGAATGTATATTTTCCCCATGAAAAAAAGATGTTGGCTTTCACTAAACTGTGTCTTTTCTATCAGGAAAGGGTCACATGAAATTTCAGCCACTTATATTGGTAATTATGAATGTATAATTAAAATAATTTCTAGAAAATCATAGAATCATAGAATCAGAGGGTTGAAGGGACCTCATGAGGTCATCTAAAAGCAGGACCTCTCCCACTAAATCATCCCAGCCAGCATTTTGTCTAACCCAGTGGTCGGCAAACCGCGGCTCGCGAGCCACAAGCGGCTCTTTAGCCCCTTGAATTTGGCTCTTGCTAGTGCGAGCCGTGGTCCCTTTAAATGCAGACTGCTGCTGGGGAGAATCAAATCTCCTGCCCTGAGCATGCGCAGACAGAGCGTGCTGAGGGTGGGAGGGGCCTGGCAGAGAAGCAGCTCTGCCGGCCGTCCCCGCAGCTGCGAGCCTCCGGCCAGGTAAGGGGGCTGGAGGGAGGCCTGCAGAGTGGTGGGGGGGGCGCGACCAGGTAAGGGGGCTGGAGGGAGGCCTGGAGAGTGGTGGGGGGGGGCGCGACCAGGTAAGGGGGCTGGAGGGAGGCCTGGAGAG
>ML685903.1:6766232-6784068 GCA_007922175.1 Pelusios castaneus
AAAAAATTTGGCACTCAAAAGAAATTTCAATCGCTGTTTTGTTGATATTTGGCTCAGTTGACTAAAAAGTTTGCTGACCACTGGTCTAACCGAACCTTAAATATCTCCAAAGATGGAGATTCTACTACCTCCCGAAGTACCTCTCTTTCCTCCTCAACAACCTATCAGATCTTTCCCCCATGCTCTCTTATTATATAGCTGGCCTTCCTAGATCCCAAAGTTTCCCATGCTGAACAAGGCTGTAAACTCAAGGCAGTAGGTTAACAAGGACAGATTGAAAAAGGTTGACTTTAAAGAGACAAGGTGGGTGAGGTAATATCTTTTATTGGATTAACTTCTGATGGAGAGAGAGGGAAAAATCTTTTGAGGTACATAGAGCTCTTCTTCTGGTTAGAATCATAGGGATGGAAGGGACCTCACAAGGTCATCTAGTCCAACCCCCTGCTAAAAAGCAGAACCACTCCCACTAAATCACCCCTGCCAGGGTTTTGTCTAACTGGGCCTTAAATATCTCCAAAGATGGAGATTCTACCACATCCCTAGGTAGCACGTTCCAATGCTTCACCACCCTCCTAGTGAGAAAGTTTTTCCTAATATCCAACCTTGACCTTCCCAGCTGTAATTTGAAACCATTGCTCCTTGTTCTGTCCTCTGTTACCCTCGAGAACAGCCTAGCTCCCTCCTCTTTGGAGCACCCCTTCAAGTAGTTGAAGGTTGCTATCAAATCTCCCCTCAGTCTTCTCTTCTGTAGAATAAATAAGCCTTGTTCCTTCAGTCTCTCCAGTCTCAATGTTCAATAAGTTTAAATGAAAGCTAATTATAGTTATGTCTGTGTTTGTAATGACATGGTGGCAGAAACAGATGAAAAGGAAAAAAAGTCTTGCGGTAAAAAAAGAGAGTGTAGCAGAATTCAAGAAAAGGTGGATAAACCTTGATTCAACATTGCCCCTCATTTCTCCCCGTGTTTGGGTAGCCCAGTTTGGAAAGACAAGGCATTTTTGTAGCCTAGAAATATTAGCTAACAATGGCATCTTAAAAGCACACTTGCTGTAGCCACAGCAAGTAGAGCATTTTAAAATAATGTAAACAAGAGCTAATAAAATTTGTGAGCAAAGCTAATTTTCACTGCCTGCACACAACAGGGTGCCTCCATAACTACTTAATTCATCACAATGCTACTAGGTAGATGAGAATTTGCATACTCTCAGTGTAGCCTGTCAAACGCTAAAGGATTTTACAACATATATTTTGATATGTAAATATACATGGTTTATGTTACCATTGTCTTTGAACATTAAATTATTTATCACTCATAACCCACATTAAAACAAACAAACTGTGTTTGTATAACCATAGAGTTCAAATGGGGGGGGGGGGGCAAGCAGTTGAGGAAAGAGGAGGAAATAGCATTTAAAAACTTTTGTACATTATTATTTACCTATATAATGGGTACATAGTAAATCAATGTTTATGCAAATGTGAAGAAATAAAAAAAATCTGTTGCAGGAGTAAAACAATATGGTGATGCAATGACTCCCTTGAAATACAAAACTGAAAAGGTGACAGTACTTAGACTGTATCCTGAATTTCTTCTCTGTTGTGGTTTTAAAAAAAACTGTTTTTACTATGTAGATGCAATGGCTATGTCTACACTTGAAAATTTAGGTTGATTTTAGCTAAGTCTACTTAACTAAGTCTACTTAAAGTCGACTTAGTGAGTCTACACCTAAATTTTAAGTCGACTTTGGGGGGAACTTACAAAGTCGACCTAGAGCATCCACACAGGATGCCTAGGTCAACTTCTAGGGGCTAGGGGGACCTAGGGCAGGTCCACGGAGGCCGGGGGGCACCCCTTGCCCAGTGCCAGGGGGCTCAGCCGTTGCCCCATTATACATAGGTACTATGGGGCAAAGGGGGACAGGGACCCTGGCAGGGCATAGGGGCAGGGTGGGCAGGGCTCTGCCCTGCCTTTTGGGGGGGCATGCCAGGCTCCCCCTTTGCCCCCCCCAGCAGGGATGGCAGTGGTGCAGTCCTGGGGTAGCCCTAAGTCGACTTAGAGCTACCCCACGTCTACACTGGCTTAAATCGACTTGAAAAAGTCGACTTAAGCCCTAAGTCGAATTAAAATGAGGTTTTATAAAGTCAACTTAATTTTCATTAAGTGGACTTTATTTTCCTTAAGTCAACTTAAGCAACTTGCTTAAGTAGACTTAAGGGAACTGTAGTGTAGATGCAGGGTAAATTAAGTTGACTTAAGCAAGCTTAAGTCGACTTAATTTACAAGTGTAGACGCACCCAATGGTTTGTAAGGTGCCCATGGAATTCATGTAAATTGTGAACTTCCTTTCAAAACTGGCACCAGATTAAGGCTTGAAGGTATTTTATTTTCTTAGGGCAAAAAAAGAGAGAAAAGCACACTAGAGTTGCAGAGTAGACTTTAAACAAGTATGGAAGGACAACATAAAGAGGATTATCTAATTATCCTACATGTTTGACAAGCTTTGGAGGAGACAGCAATACTGAAGAAGTACTACTAAAACAATGACAGGAGCGCTAAGGAGAACTGATATTTAGATCCCAGGAAGTACGACAATTTTGATTAAATGAATGAAAATGGGCACATTTTCTGAGAAAGTTTACTGTTAACTGAAAAGAGATTTTTTGTGGAAAAAAACAAAAGAAAACAAAAGAAAACCAAAAAACCAAAACCAAACCCCAGAAAATATTTTGATGAAAAAAATTTCAAGCAACTCAGATTCAGTTCTTTCCTTTCTCCAAAATAGTGCATGGCTACTTCACTAAACAAAAAGTATGTTTCTTGATTATTTGGAGGAAAAAAACCCTGGCATTACCAACTACTAATAATCAGCATTCTCCTCTGCCCGAGAACTACAGGTACATAGATTCCAAACCCAGAATGAACCACTGATAGTCTAAACTGACCTTTTAAAAACCAGCCATGACTTCCCTGAATTAATTCCTGTTTAAACTAGAGTATATCTTTCCTAAAAGCATCCAATTTTGAAATAAAAATGACCAGTGATTAAGAATCCCTCACAACTCTCAGTAAAACAAACAAGGAGTCTTGTGGCACCTTTAAAGGTTAGCAAATTTATTTATCTCATGAGCTTTCGTGGGAGAAAATCCCGCTTTTCAGATTCTTGAAGACAGAGAACTCACAGAATGGGAGGAAATAAATGTGGGGAACTGTAAGTCGTAGGATCCTCAGGTCAGACTGTTTCAGCAAATCAAAGAAGCAGTTGTTTAGATTCAAACAGTGGAACACCATGTTAGAAGGAGGGGAGTTAGAAAGCAGGCAAAAAGAAGGCAAAATCACCTTTTGTAATAATAATAGGTGATGACCAGTGGCGTTCTGTTGTATTCTTTCTTGTGCTTTTCCTGTAGTAGTTGATTTCTGGGTACCTGTCTGGCTCTCTCAATCTGTTTCATCACCTACAAACCCCAAGTAAAACCTCTACAGAACATCATCGAGGATCTACAGACTATCTTAAAAGAGAATCCTTCACTCTCTCAAACCTTGGGAGGCAGACCTATCCTCACTTACAGACAGGGCTGGATTAACAGGCCTGCAGAACCCCGGGCTGCTCTCCACATGGTCTCCTCCACTGGAGGTCCCAGCCCCCATCGCAGGGCCCCTGCCCCTCAGCATGACATCCTGTTGGCAGGCTATCACTGACGGGGACCTGGGACCAGAGGCCACTCCTGCCCTGCCCCTGCTTCAGCCGCTCTCACTCTGTTCCAGCGGGGGGCTGGCTGGCATGCAGCACAGCCCCAGTACAACCCTGTAGGGCCATGGGACCTGGAACTTCACCAGAGTGGAGGCCGTATGTGCCAGTTGGTCCCGCCCCCAGGTGGAGCAAAAGGATGCTGGCCTGCCCCACCCCAGCCTGCCCTAGGGTAGGGTGAGAGTGTAAAGCCTGGCCTCTGGCCCCAGGGCCCTGCTCCCCCAACTGCAAGTAGGGCTAGATTAATGCAGGATCTGGAGCCCAGGGACCCCCTTTCAGCTCAGGCTCAGGATTTCATCCCCTTTAGTCCTGACACTAATCCAGCCCTGTTTACACACAGTCCCCCAACCTTAAGCAGATACTCAGCAGCAACTACAGACCAAACAACAAAAGGCAGGCACATATCCCTGCAACAAACCCTGTTGCCAACTTTGCCCACATATCTTCACAAATGACACCTTCATAGGACCTAATCAAACCAGTTACTCCATCAATGGCTCATTCACCTGCTCATCGACCAATGTGATACATGCCATCATGTGCCACCAATATCCCTCTGCCTTATGCATTGGACAGACAGGACAGTTTTTGTGCAAAAGAATAAATGGACAGAAATCTGCCATTAGAAATAAAACTTTCAAAAACCAATAGGGGAACATTTTGATCTCCCTGCTCACTCCCTGGAAGATATGTTAATTGCCATACTTAAACAGATTGATTACAAATCAATATTTCAAAGAGAAACTTCAGGGTTGGAATTAATATGCAAATTTGACATCATTGCCTCAAGCTTAAATAGAGATATCTTCTGGTTCTCTTATTACAAAAGATTTTGCCTTTTTTTAGCCTTCTCTCTATCTCCCCTCCTTCTAATATGCTGTTCCATACCTTTTGAATCTAAACAACTGCTTTGATTTGTTGAAACACTCTGACTTGATCATACAACTTACACTTCCCTGCATTTATTTTCCTCCCATTCTGTTAAATTCTCCATCATCAAGTGATAGACAAAGTGGGATTTTCTCCCACGGGAAAGCTCATGCGATAAATAAATTTGTTAGTTTTTAAAAGTGCCACAAGACTCCTTGTTTGTTTACCTGAACTTGATTGACATGGCTACCCCATTGGAACCTTCAATGATGATTAATTATCCTCACTGTTAAAATTTTACACTTTATTTCCTGTCTGAGACATACTGATGATAGGTAGAAATGCCAGCTTTACTACTGAGCACCACTTATATTGTGGTTTATGAGAAAATGAAAGTTTGGCTCCTAGATGCAGCAATTAATAGCTGCCTAGCTATTCATGTCTCATTTTCTTAGACTTCCCTCCCCTCCCCCCCAAAAATAGATGCATTTTTAAATTGTTTCCTAAAAGAAATTCCTTCTCTTCTTTATATCATACAATGACATGCAATTACGTTTTGTAAGGTATCCATTTGAATTCTGGCCCTGAACCTTCAAGAGTCAGTGATGGTCTGCATAGGCACAAGAATCTGTTTTCACAGAACTAATTGTAGGATAAAGGATCTATGTCTCAAATCAAAGTGAGTGATATAACAGAAGACAAAGGTTGATACATCATGCACATTACAGAAAACAAGCTTCATATAAACTGAAATCTCATATTTTATATATATATATATATATATATATATATATTCTGAGAAGACAAATACCATATACTGAATACAGAATAGAAAATAGAAGAAATACAGATTATGTAGCTGCATTTTAAACAACATAAATTTGCCATCTGATTTTAGCTTGATGAAGGGAGAATATGGTTCATGTCCTTTTAAGATTAGGAATGCACATTTATATGCTCTTTGAAATTGTTCCAACAATATATTTTTAATACGGTTCAGCAAACTACTTTAACCATAATAGGAGTTTCATCAGAAGAGTATCAAACTTCCTTCCACCTATCTTGACCTCACCATTAGCATATAAGAACTGCATGTGTGAAGGAAGGGGGAAGGAGGTGAATTTTTATTAGACATACTTGCTTATTCGGTTTTTAACCTAATGCTAAACAAAGGTGTCAAGAAGTTGCCTTATTTTTGTTATTATTATTTCAGAGGCATTAGTTATGCATTATTAAAATGCAGCATACCATGGCTGCCTGCGGAAGTATTTGCTGCTTATGCATGTATGCTCTCTAGTGGTTTTTTATGAAATGTATTCAATTTCATATCCTTTTTGGTAAAATGAGCTAGATACTTTTTCTGAAAATAAATTACTTGTAAACACAGGGTGTCTTACTAAGCTAAACATTAGACATATAATATAACTGCAGCAATTTCTAGGGGGTCAAGTCCCATTGTCCTTGTTCAGCCAAGAATACTATTAAATTAAAATGAATACCAATACCACTGTTTAGTAGATTTCCAAACCTGAATTATGTTCCTCTCTCTCTCAGTCTCTCAAACACACACACACACACACACACACACACACACACACACACACACTCCTATATATAGTTTGTTTTTCCTTTTTTACATAATTTAAAATGCGTACAGTTATCACGCAGTTATGCAATAGGAGTAAGCAGATGAATAAGATATATTTCTATCTCAAGATATTAAACCTGGGTGATTGAAGGGTCCTTTAGGACCTAATTTACAAGAGATTTTCTATTTCTATTAAAGTGATACCTAATGTCCCCTCCTGAGATTATTCAGTGCCCATAACAATGGGATGCAGATACATTAAAAAGACAGTGACTACAATTAGTCAATGCTACAAATAGTTCTAAAGATGAAATTGATGGGAGAAAGGAAATTATATCATTGCACAAACACCTCCCTTTGCATACATGGAAAAAACACATTTTTATATAGAAATTTGTGCTTAAAGTATCCTTATTTTAGTGACCCTGAATTCATGGCAATCAAAAAAGCAAACGTAATAAAATGGTTTCACACTTAAATTTGGGTTTCAGCATTCACAGATGCTGAGATTATTTGGATAGGATACAGTAACTGTAACAGAAATTACTAGCTAATAAAATATTAAACAGATTTTTAAAGCTCAGACATTAAAAAAACAAACGAAGTGACTCCTATAACAATCACATGCTGTTTACTACAGCATGGACAGGTTTATCCTGCAATTACCAGAGATAGAAATTAAATTTGTTTTGAGGTGCCTAGATGCTGCCTTTTCTATTCTTCACGTCTTATTGTACGATGGCTTAATTTCACAAGCTGTCCTGTTGATTCTGTTTTTGTGGTGTAGTATGTAATTTAGTCAGGCTTATACAGGCTTCTGATTTATTTTTTAATAACTTTTTTGCAGTGAGAGCACATACAGTAACAAAAATTCATCAGACCAAATGCCACTGATATTAGTACTGACGTTCTACAGTCTCCTCTTTTCTTCAGCTATTGAAAATAAGAACAATTCTATATGAAAATATAATTATTTTCCATCTGTGCAGTGCTAAATTGGGGAATTCCCCTCCCCTACTCCACAAGCATGATTCTGAGTCAAGAGCATAGGCCTAGCAGTTGTCATATAACTGAGAATCAGGGAAGATGAAAAATACCATTCAGTTATTAAGTTCTCAGTCTCTTCTGTTAAAGCTGTTCAACTTTGTATATCTAACTAAACAATAAATAAAGCAGTGACTGGAACAGAGCTATCACCCCTAACTGAGTGCCCTAACTGCCTGGCTATAGTAGGTCTCACTCTCTGGCTCTATGAATTTTTAATTATTTATACAAAATGGATCAGCTTCAAGAGTCACCCACTATTACAGAATACCCATTAGCCTAATAGTGGGGAACTCACCTGCGATATAGGAGACCTAAATTCCAGAGCCTGATTTGAACCCTGGTTTCCCACACATCAGATGAGTACTCAATAGCCTAATCACTAGGGATATGTCTACACTGGCAAGTTAATTCGAACTAACTAAAGCCATGGCTACACTAGGCTTTCATTAGTTCGAATTAAGGACTTCCTTAATTCAAACTAATAAATTGGAATATGCTATTCGAACTAAGGGTTAATTCGAACTAATTAGTTCGAATTAACCAATGTGGCCATGTTAGTTCAAACTAATTGCTTAGTTTGAACTAACCGGCCCATTGAACTCAATGCAATTCGCTAATTCGAACTAAATTTTTCTAGTTCAAATTCAGTTAATTCGAACTAACTAAAATTAGTTCAAATTAGTTAGCTCGAACTAATTAATTCAAACTAATTTTAGTAAGTGTAAACATAGCCTAGACAGGGGTGTCAAACTCATTTGCTAGGGTGGGCCAGATTTAAATTAAATGTACTACAAGTGGACTGCACATATCCTAAATCGAAATATTAGGGCCTATACTTTCTTGCTATCTGTTAGGGAGATAGTGTAGTTTCACGGAGAGCAGACATGGGCTGAACGGAAAAGGTCTGTGAGCCATATCTGGCCTGCGGGCCACATGTTTCACCCCCTTGGCCTAGTGACTTGATCATAGAGAGCGCTATCATCTCTTCCTCCATTTTCTGACTGACACCTATATCCCTTCATAAAGCTAGGCCTTCATTTACAAGTTTCTTTTGTTTTCAGGTACCAGAAACTGAAATGAAATGCTGTGTTTTACCCTTAAAAAAAAAACAAAACTCACCCAAAAATCTGGTCGACCCAAAACAATGTTTTAATTTTCACAACTGTCAGCATCCCCAAAAAAGAGTCAATCATTGGAACACCTTTTGTCCCAGTTAGCACACTGACAACAAGTGAGATGGAGCCTGCAAGTTTTTAAGAATGTTCTTTGTTAAGAAAAAGTCCCTAAGGTAAGTTTCCCTAGAAGTGTCAGTCCTTTCTCAATTCCTCTCTATGGCCCTGTGAGCCTATTGCCCAGCTGAATGGGTACATCTAGTTAGACACAGCTCCATATCAGAATGATGTTACCTACCTATGGTGATAGCAAGTTATCTGGATTCATAGATGAAAGCCAAAAAGGAACCATTATGATCATCTAGATTAATTTCCTGCATAAAATGTAGCATATAATATAACACATAGTAGTTCCTGCATCAAGATAATAACCTCTGACAGAGCTAGAACCTATCTTTTAGAAAGACCTGCATTTAAGTTCATGGAGTTGAAACGCATGGAACTTATGAAGTATATTGTTTACATGACGCTGCAGCATTTATTTGAATATGTTGTTTGTGGCTTCGCTTCTCAAGTATTACCAAGATCAAAACAAACATTTCTTTGTTCCCATCGCCTTAATCTCTGCATGAGTTATTTCAGCTCTGGAATTAAAAAAACAAAACAAAAAACTATTTGTCCTCTAAGCACAATGTTGCTGAGATTCATGAATGAAAAGAAAGAATATGTATTGTGCTTTCATATTTGCCCTGGTCACATTTGCCCTGATTTCTTTGATAATCCTAAAGACACACACACATACACACACTTTTGAGGTTTGGGCTTATGTTAGACTAAGACCAGTGGCAAGCCCAGTTTCATGAATACATGTAACATTAATAATATATTAATAAATTCCTCATTAATCTGTATCCTCTTACAACAGTGACTTTATTAGCAGGTCAGGCCCATTAGTCTTTCTGAGCAGTGAAAAGGAAAGGTGTGGGGGAGGGAAAGGGGGGGTAGGTTGTTGTATATAGAGGGTACCAAGGCCAGGACAAATAACAAAAGGATACAGAATCAGGTTTCCAAAGCCACAAGATGACCTAGGTCTCAACAAGGATGTGTGTAGATGTGTGTAGATGAGTGAGGAACTGAATAAAGTGGGCAACATACTGCCTCTTCCAGAAGTTTCCTTCATTACCATGGATGATGTCATTCCATGTGAATCACAGCAGATACCACTCTAAGGCCATGTCTATACTTGTTAATTTAAGTCAACTTAAAGTTGATTTAGCAGGTCTACACTCAAAAATTAAGTCGACTTAAAGGGGACCCTGCCAAATCAACTTAGAGTGTCCACACTGGATACCTAAGTCGACTTGTAGGGGCTAGGAGGACCTGGGACTGGTCCACGGTGGCTGGGGGGGCACCCCTTGCCAAATGCCAGTGGGCTCATCATTTGCCCCATTGTACCTGGGAACAATGGGGGCTGAGCAGGAAAGGGACACTGGCAGGGCATAGGAGCAAGGTGGGCATGGCTCTGTCCTGCCCTGTGGGGGGGCACGTCAGGCTCTGCCTGTGCCAGCCACCCTGGCAGGGAGGGCAGTGGGGGAGCCCAGGAGCCCTTTAGGTCGACTTAAAGTTAATTTAGGACTAATCTGCATCTACACTGGCTATGTCGACTTAATAAAGTCGATTTAGCCAGTAAAGTCGACTTTAAAGTAGGTTTTATAAAGTCGACTTTAATTTTCTTTAAGTCAACTTAAACTGCTGCTTAAGTCAATTTAAGGAAAATGTAGTGTAGATGCAGATTAAATTAAGTCGATTTAAGCAAGTTTAAGTCGACTTAATTTGTAAGTGTAGGCGCACCCTAAGTATTGGTTTGAGGGGTGTGAAAGGTGAACATCCAAAGGCTTCAGGAAGACTGTAGTTATACTACAGGAAAGATGGCCACCAATCTACATATTCTGTCCTTTGATCTCTGAATCCCTATACTTCACATATCTGCTATAGCCTTCCAATGTCATGAAGAAGATTCTCAGTGGCTTGACACCCTTCAGTTTGTAATCCTGCTGTGCCACCATCTCCCTTATTATTAATCCTGCTTCTGCTGCAAAGCATCTTAAATATATTTGGCCAACAATCAACTTGATGTGTGAGAAGAGAGAAGAGCCAAATAGTATAGCTTCAGACTTAAAAATCGAGTAGTTCTGTTAAGTCCCTTCTTCTATTTGTTTAAAGTAGCTAATTTGTACCCCAGCAGGTTACTGTCGGTCTCACCTATGACCACAGTGTGGTTCCCAATGCAGCACAGACTCACATTCAGAAACAGTTTTGAAAGTATGATATAATGTTCTGGTTCTGAATAGTGGTTCTGTTTAAAGCACAACAGAATTAGTTTTCCTGCCCCTAACTTTTTGTTTATTAAACTTAGAATCTGCTAAAATATTGGATCATTACGTAACTAGGTTAATGTCACATTTTATGACAAACTATAAAGTTAAATTAAATGTTGGCATATCAACCCCAGATTTACACATAGTAATGACTTTTGAAGACAAGAATGTGAATCTAATAATTAAACAATTAAGCCCCAACAGTGCATGAATTATCCTTAGATAATGCTACATCTTCAGGGCATTATAAGAGATGAAGCAAAGAAGAACTCCTTCCACTATCCCAGATCTTCTATTATCAGGCTCTCTGGAGGTTCTCACTATAATTGTACATTTTTTATATATATAAGTTTAATGTAAACCATGAATTTTATTTTTAATCTCTTATGGTGTCAGTGATAACTACAGGTAAGTGTACACATACACACACACACACACACATCTATACATATATGCACTGCAGTATATAAGGACGGTCAAGCCAAGACATAGACGTCTTATGATGTTCAAGGCCAGAAGAGCTCTATGTAGTTGAGTCATTCTGCAGTCCTTAACAACATGTGTCATAGTTTGTGGCAGTTCACATCAACATAGTGTTGGTCTCTAAGACTATGTCTACACTTACTAAAATTAGTTTGAATCAGTTAGTTTGAACTAACTAATTCGAACTAATTTTAATTAGTTCGAATTAGCTTAATTCGAACTAGCATGGCCACACTAGAGTGTTAGTTCGAACTAAGCATGCACTTGCTTAGTCCGAATTAGTGATCCCCATTCATTTCAATGGCCGGTTAATTTGAACTAAGAAATTAGGTCGAATTAACATGGCCACATTGGTTAATTCGAACTAGTTAGTTCGAATTAATCCCTTAGTTCGAATGGCCTAGTGTAGCCATAGCTTTAGTTAGTTCGAATTAAGCCTCCTTAACTCGAACTAACTCGCTAGTGTAGACATAGCCTAAGATGTCACCAAAATTTCACTGCAGCATAAATTCCATGTCTGGTAAAAAAACAAACAAAAAAACCCCCAACCTGGTTCAGAACGCTCCATTGTCTTTACAGTAAATCATACCTGGGATGACGTTGAGTGGGGTCTGGAACAAGATAATTATTTGTCACTTTCTCTGTGGACCATGAAGCTTGCCACACATTTTCTATCATAAATCTCTCACCAAGGAAACTTATTAAAAACTGATGCTGTGAGGGCAGATGACTATGTGCTGGATTAAACAAGTCTCTAATTAATGGTACATGTGGGATATCACAGAGTTTTCATATGAGTTATGTTGTCATATGCTTTTTTACACTTTTCTCTCTGCGAAAACTAGGCAGAGAAATATTTCAGAGAACCAGTAATCATTGTAAAGGAGTAGATTTAAGTATTCTTGAAATGATACATACAGTGGAATTTAGCTGTATGTAATTCTATGTAATTCTAGTCAGCTTTCTGGGCAGGTTGTTTTATATTTTCACCATAGTCTTTGTCTTTGTAAGATGGTCACAATATATGAGAATTCTATCCATGTGATGCCTAGATTGACTGGGTGTAAATCATGCTTTATTTACTGACCATTGAAAATTATATTCAGCTCGCGGTCTGATTGTGCATTATGTAAATGGAAGATACAACACAGCCTACTTCCACTTGCTATCAGACTCCATCAATGACAATATTCAACCATTACTTAGGTGTCTTATCAACTTTCAGAACATTCTCAAGAATGCCATAAGGAATGTGACTAAGATGTATGTCATCTCCAGAAACAAACTAGCAAAATCCAGTATATGGTAGGTCATGCAAATATAAATTAAATAATGTTGAAGATAATACTGACCCTTGACACATGCCATTCTAATGATGCCTCCAAACATTTGTTCCAATATGTAAAGAGAAATGGCAATTTGTCAAAAACAGAGCCATTGCACATACTAACCAAGTTGGCATCGTTCTAGACAATTTCCCCAAAAGTTTATGTTCCAAAATGTATTCCATGCCACCTTTTGGTCAAGGAAAACTAAACCAGTCTTCAGTTTATTTTGTAATCAATTTTTAATTAAAATTTTAAGTGCCAGCACTTGCTCACATATGCTATGACCACAGTGAAAACCAGCTTGCATGTGTTCCACAGATGGTGAAACTTTTGCAAAATCATATGCTCAAGCACCTAAAATAGACACTTAGAAGTGTAATTGATCTGTTGCTTGAAAGACAGGTATAAATTTTCCCCAGGTTTCAGCAAGGCAATGATCTTTGCTTGGCACTCCATTCTAGGTAGTCTGGATTCTCATAGAACTCTGTTGAAAAACCAAAAGAGGTACTTCTGACCATGAGAACTTAAGAATATAAGAAGAGACATAATGGGTCAGATGAATGGTCCATCTAGTCCAGAATCCTGTCTTCCATCAGTGGCCAATGGCAGATGCTTCAGAGGAAATTAATAGAACAGGAAACCATTAAGTGATCCATCCTGCTGGTCATTCCCAGCTTCTGGCAAACGGTAATCCCTGTGTATCTTGGCTAACAGCCAGTGATGGACCTATCCTCCATGAACTTAACCAGTTCTTTTTTTAAACCCTGTTTTAGTTTTGGCCTTCACAAATCCTTTGGCAAAAAGTTCCACAGGTTGACTGTGCATTGTATGAAGAAATATTTCCTTTTGTTCATTTTAAATCTTCTGCTTATTAATTTCATTTGGTTTACCCCAATTCTTGTTATTTGCTTATTCTCATAACACACTTCCTTATTTATTTTCTCAACACCAGTCATGATTTTTATAGATCTCCATCATATCCTCACCTCAGTCATCTCTTTTCCAAGCTGAAAAGTACCAGTCTTATTAATTTCTACTCATATGGAAGCTTTTCCATACAGCTCATCATTTTTTTTTTCTCTTTTCTGTACCTTTCCCAAGTGCAATAAACCTTTTTTAGAGATGGAGCAACCTGATCTACATACAGGATTAAAGATGTAGGAGTGCCATGGATTTATAAAGAGGCAATATATTTTTCTGTCTTATTATCTATCCCTTTCCTAGTGATTCCCAACATTGTTAGCTTTTTTGACTGCTGCTATCCATCAAGAGGATGTTTTCAGAGAACTATCCAAAATGACATCAAGATCTCTTTCTTGAGTGGTATCAACTAGTTTAGACTGCCATCATTTTATATGTATAATTGAAATTATGTTTCCCAAAGAGCATTAAATCAAGGCCTTAGACTGTAAACTCCACAGGGCAGGGATACTGCATTTTTATATGCCTGTTAGGTATCAAGCTTCAGTAAATGAGTAATGATTGTTCAGGGGTGAGATACAGGAGGATGGCATAAAAGAAAATTCTCGCCATCCTTCTAACTCAGCTAGAAAAGAGAGCTCAGAAGATTCAAATGTGAGAATTAGGACTGGGAACTCATCAGGGTCAACATTTGTGCTAACACTGATTCATCTGTTGGCTGAAAGTACAGTCGGGAAGTACTATTCAGCCTATACAGTTCAGTCTGCCATAGTCTAATTTTGAAACAAAGGTCCAATGAAAGAAAGAGAAGGAGAATAATTTGTGGTGTTTCTACTGAGGTTCCAGTCATTTCTTTTGCTGAAATATTATTTAATTAGCTCAGTTTGATGATTCAGCTTTTCTGACAGCAATAATCCACAGTAACAGAAGCAAGATAATGCCACTTTTGTATGGAACACAAGGTACATTTTCTGCAGATAACCCCATGAGACTCTCCCATCCACGCCCCTGGTTCTTAAAATAAGTCCAGTACAACAGTGCAGTTTCCTAATTCTGGCTGCTGAAATCCCTGCATGGAAAAAACTAAAATTCCATCTTGGATAGTAATTGGCTTACTCAATATGATGGCCATATGATCCCCACAATTTCTTTCCTTAACCTATAGCAAGTACTTATATTGTACCCGCTCCTAATAGACATGTGAGGATGTCCATCCTCAGAAGGCCTCCATTTCAAGGAATATGAATATCAGGGTCTGTCATGTGGCCCAAACCCCAAGCACCAATAAAGACACGCACGTATATATATTCACAGTGTCTGCCATCATAGGATAGATTTCTTCTGCATCATACATAGTTAAGCCTATTGGCCAGAGTCTGATAAAAATGGTATAGACTTCCATGTTCAGAGACATAGGACTATAATTACCACGACTTCTTTCAGGGCCAGACCAATCATGTACATGAACTAGGCGGTCACCTAGGGTGCCAGGCTTTAAGGGACAGCAAGTTAGATGGTAGTGAACTTTTTTTCTCTATTTAAAAAATGTTATCATTTTTCTCTATATTGAATATTGGGATTGACACCAAAGTCATAGTTTGCCTACAGTGCCAAAAACCCCCGGGCTGGCACTGACGTCTTGATTTCTTTGTAGCATAGAGATAAATATAATTACTGCTCCTTTGTGTCAAGTACAGATCATGTTTTAATTCTCTAAATGGTTGCACTCACTGGAAAAGTAAAATATTCCCAACTGATAAAACTGAATTAACAGACCTTTCTAACCTGGATTTTCCTGGACCATTTTTTGCTCCCTTCATTGTACTGAGCACCTTTTCTAACAGGGTATTTTGTTCTACTGTAAGAACTCTCTCCCATCCTCTATGAGCTACAGGACTGAGTTTGGCAATCTTTCATCTTTTTCTCAATTCAGATTTACAGAAAACATTTACAAACCCTTTGTACAGACACCAGAGGGCATGGAGGGCAGAAAGCAACATGATATTTTGAAAGCAGTACTGTAAAGGGGAAAATGAGGACAACACATCCTTTTTTCCCTGCCCCAAAATTATTATTTATATTAATGTGAAGACTGATGCTTTCAAGATACTGTATATATTAGTAAAATGCTATTTGGATGGAGTTAGAATTAAATGGTTTGTGATCACAAATAATTCACCCAGACTGCAGAGTTTGCTTGTAGAATATTCTTCCTGTCCAGGATATAATTTCTAGTTATCACTTTTCCCCCAAAGTCTTTTCAAAACCTTGGGTTGTTTTTTTTTTTTTGGGGGGGGGGGGTGTTGTTTTTTTAAAATACGCTCTGACTTATTTTCTCAGTGCAAGAGAAAAATTCCTTTTCACACTAGAGACATATTTTAATTACAAAAGGGCTATTTTAATAGCCTTTTTGAAGTCTGCTCTCATATCCTTGATATAATGTTTCAATTGTTCTTATATCCAGCTTCCCCAAGTTACCCTACTTACAGAGCCATCCTTGCTGGCCGATGAAGACAGCAGTAATTGATACAATAACCCTGTCCATGTTAGAAGGGTCAATTTACATTGACAAGGTAAGCATCTAACAGAGATGGCTTTGAAAATTCCAACTGAATGATTGCCAGTGCTGGATCTTTGTCGTGCTGATTTTTCTAGGAATTTATGGGGCGGCTTTTGGGACTTTCTTTGGGGAGGGTGGGGGAATCAGAGAAGAATTTGAAGTGATCGCTGATGGTACTGTCACTTATGCCAGGACCACAAGCTTGTCATATATAGCTGCCTGAAGCACCACTAGCTGCTCTGTGGACCGACCACTGCAGCCTCTGTGTGTTGTGAATGGGAGTATACCTAAGCTCTGATTTTTAGAGGTAAGCATTGCTGCATTCAGCATTACAATGAAATAATCTATAGGGATTTGGGCGCTTAAATCCCATCAACTATTAATGAGATTTTGGCTCCCTAAGCACTTAAATCCCTTTAAAAATAATATTTGGTCTCCTAAACCATTTAGGCATCACAACTCTGAAGGCAGAAAGACCAAAATCTGGGCTTTAGTGGCTAAGTAGTTGCATTGATAGCAAACAGTTTTCTAATCACAGCTCTGAAACCCTCTCCCTCTGTTACCTTACCCAGGTCATTTAATCATTCTGCCTTAATTTCCCTCTCTGTAAAACCAAAAAAGCTATTTTGTGCTTACCAAGAGGGAGCTATGACACTGGCAGACCAAGTGCCAGCTCATGCGAAGGCCTTAGTGAACACTGACAAATGCATAGCTGGAAACTAGTCGCCTGTGCATTAACATTGTCAAAATAGATAGCAGAGTTGTAAGAATGTGTGTGAAGTTTAAACCTTATGAATAGCTTGTAGGATGCAGCATGTATTAGTCTCACTTATCTGTACCTCCTGCTACAATACAATAGCAAGTGTTTGTATTGTAAGCCTCTGTAGCTGTGTCACTCAAACAGGGAAGAAGCCTTCTCTGATGCAAATGCTGCCTTCCTACAGAAGATGTTAGGTCCTGCCTGCTACCCAGGGCTTTTAGAACCCAAAAGAGTGATAGCTTAAATTGTCTTTTTTAGGCCGGTGTCAGGAATAAATTAGGGATACTGCTTCTTCATTTGATCAACTATTATTACAAACCAGAGTGGTTTTATTTAAAACTACTTTTATTGGGATTTGAATAGATAAATATATGCAATAGATTTAGAGCATTTTAAACCTAATTTCCCAGAGTCCGAAATGGTATTGAATGAATAATGGCAGGTAGCTGATTACCAGTTGATTTCTTGCTGCAGATTAGGATGTCCGAGAAAAGTCTTTCAAGATTCTCATTTTGGAATGCTTTAATTTTTTTAATATAATTTTTTTACAGCTAATTTAAACAAAGCATGTGACTTATAGTGTCTTTTAGTGGGTTACTAAGCTGTTTTTTTCATTAGCAAATTGCTTATTTTTTATTAGCAAAGCAGTTTTACTTAAAATAACAATAATGTACAATTATTTTTAGAATTATTTCCATTCAAAATGGTGGTATCATCAGAAAGACAAGGAGTAAGAAAATAAACACAAATAAAATTTTATATTATAGATCAGTGGTTCCCAATCTTTTTGGCTTCAGGGGCAAAAATATAGTTTTTAAATATAATATAGTTTTAATATAGTTTTAGGCCACCAATTTATTTAATTTAAATTAATTCATTGAATTCTAATTTATTGTTATTAAAATTAATTAATTGGGTTTAATTCATTGCATTTGGAATATTTCTAATTGATATTTAATTTTTAAAAGTTTTTTTTTTTTTAAGAAAGAAAGAAAGAAAGAAAGAAAGAAAGAAAGAAAGAAAGAAAGAAAGAAAGAAAGAAA
>ML685903.1:6784078-6826102 GCA_007922175.1 Pelusios castaneus
AAAGAAAGAAAGAAAGAAAGAAAGAAAGAAAGAAAGAAAGAAAGAAAATACATCCCCAAGACCAGAGGGGAGGTGAGCAGCCACAGGCCAGCTCCCAGCTGCACGCTGAGACCAGGCAGGAGGCGAGCCGGGCAGAGGTCCCCACAGGGATCCCATGGTGCCTCCCCCAGCACAGAGCCCACACGGGAACCCTCTCCACACCCCTAGGTCTCCCACCTTGGAGCCTCCGCACCTGAGTCTTGTCCTGGCCCCAAGCACTGAATCCACCCACTTCAGCCACCTGGCCTGCCGCGTTGCCCCGCTGCTGTAGGGCAGGGCTCCAGTGAGAGATGTGGCTTGAACGCAGAGGTTGGCTCTCCCCAGCAGTGGCTGCTGAGTCCTTTCTGGGGGAGCAGGGGGTGCAGGGCGGCCCGGAAGCACCGTCGACGTCGGAAGGACCCTGGGTGGGAGGCAGGTTCCCAGCTAGTGGGGGCCCAGGCCATCTTGAAAAGCCCTGCAGGCCACTTTTGGTCCACGGGCCAAGGGTTGGGAACCCTTGAATTCCAGGTCTTGTAGAGGGCCCCATGTTTGAGACCTCTGGTTTAGGGCCTCAATATGTCTTAGGCCATGTACACACTACAGGAATAATCACGCATAGAAGCCACTTCTGATGAAACTTACCAGAGCTCCCCTCTGCTGCATCCGAAGACAGTATGGAGAAGGAATCTGGGCGGCACGTGTCGGGTGGCGTGGAGAACAGCTCCTGGCTCCCTAGGTCGGCTGCACCGCTTTCACCCTCCAGGTAATCCTCCACCTCCACATCCTCGTCGACGAATTGCTCGTCACCGTCTGCTCTGGTATCCTTTTCATGGAGGGGTGCCGACGTGTCCACAAGAGCTTTTGGGGTGGTTGTGGGATTCCTGCTCAGGATTGCTTCCAGTTCCTTGTAAAATCAGCATGTAGCTGGCGCTGAGCCAGAGCGCCAGTTTGCCTCTCTGGCTGCGTGGTACGTAATCCGCAACTCCTTCATCTTCGACCTGCACTGAAGAGAGTCTCTCTCGTACCCCTTCTCTGCCATGGCCTGAGAAATCTGGCCAAAAATATTGAAATTCCGCCGGCTGCCACGTAACTGTGCCTGCACAGCGGACTCTCCCCAGATACCTATGAGATCAAGCACCTCAGCTGTGGACCACATTGGAGCACATTTGCTGCATTGAGCCACCATTGCTCTTGGAGAACACAGCTGCACTCCATGCCGAGCAAACAGGAAGAGTGAAGAATTCAAAAATTCCCGGGAATGATGGGAGGGCGGGTACAGTCACGTCACAGCCACAGAGAGCAGAAGGAAGTGCAGAAGGGATGGAATTGGAATTCTGGGACATTTCTGGAGGTTTCATATTGCGTGGCAACCGTACACACACAAACTATGGCAGAATAGCTGTTCCGTGGTAGCCGCTCCCACCCTCGTTTTGGTGGTTTATATGTTGCACGGTAAGATGGCTGTTACCGCGCAACAACATGGATTTGTGTGTGGACGCTGTGCATGTTATCGTGCAATAACTTTGTAGTGTATACAAGGCCTTAATGTGGCCCTGCCTAACTGGTAACCTGAAACGTCCAGTGCTAGGCTGGGCTGTCTGTGAGGATAATTATCTCCTCATTTAGACCTATGGGCTGCTATTGTTCCGTCTCTGTTGGTGTCACAGACAGCTTGCTCCTGCCTCTTGCTATTGTCTCTGCAGCAAGTTGCAGGCAGAGAGAGCAAGGAAAGATGTTTTCACAGACCATGCCTAATGCGTTCCCAGCAGGGAGGGAAAGATTGAGGGTGCGGATATATACCTCCCCCCACTACAATAAAATCTGTCCATGCATTCCTTTATTCTATTGTACTTTCTAGCTGATATTCCACATGTTTGGAAGAAAACTTGGACATTAAAGAGGTTCTTTCTTTTTCTATGTACAAGTGAAATCAATGTTGACCAAATTAAAAAAAAAAGAAACAAAACAAAGTCATATTCCACTCAGTCTTGGGGTCCACAAAACATTTGGGTTAGAGAAATTTCACCATGTTGTATGCCACACAACTCTAGACCTCTGGCTTAACTGGAGTTTTGGACTTTATTTGTTGTTTAAAAACACTGGCAACTGTACACAGGTTTCAGCAATAGCATCTGTGCTTCATTTGTCCCAGAGACAGGTGCCAGCATAAAGAGTTTAATATAAAAGTTTGGAAGATATCCCAAAGAATCACTGCTGACCTTCCCAACAGTCCAAGGTTACTTCTGCCTCTGTAAATTCCTATGCGTAATGTAAGTATAGTGTCTCTTTAAGATTATCATTCAGCTGTATACTGTGATCCCTAGCCTTCTGCAGTGGTGCTCACATTAGTCAGACAGTATGAAATAGACCAGTCTGCTTATAAAATATTCCTTTGTGTGTGCATTGATTTACATCTCAGCACAAGAGAGGGCAGGAAAAATAATTTCTACAGCTCAAATGGAAATATTAGAAGTCATTTTATGTGCACTCCAGTCTTGTGTCAAAATAAACAGCTGCACAAGGAAAATGATCCCTTAACTCTGTAAAGTTGTTCTTTGTTGTTTGGGGTCCCATCTTTCTATATTATTTACAATATCAAAAGGAACAGTTACATTAATAACCAGGAGATACAGAGTGCTTTATGTTCTTAAAAAAAAAAAAAAGGTAATCCTAATTTAAATAATGTTTAACACATCTACCGAGTGGAGCTAGCATTCCACAAGGAAAATGGAATAAGTCTGATCCCACTTATACACATTACTACATGCACAGAATCAAAATGGTAAAATATTTACTTTATACATTTTGCAGTTGTGCCACAAAATCTGAGTTTTATTTTATTTAAGAGAAAAGAAAGTAAAAGAAAGCATATTCATTGAAGTCTAACTAACCACCCCCCCAAAACAATATTTCATTTGTATAAGTAATATTGTGTAACTAAATATTAGCTTGTCTAGAAGTGAGCATTTAACAGATCCACCCTGTTTCCTATAGCCACATCATACTTCAATACTCCATTACAAGCCCAAACATACCAACACCATCCCCCAAATCTACAACGCTTGAGTACGCATTGCCTTGACTTCTCAGTGTTCTTCCCATATCATTCAATTAATTGTGTTTTTATAACCCTACTTTCCTGAACCTATAGTTAATCCCTTCGCTGTCTGTTCTAAAGAGAAGTATCATAAGCTGATTGGTTTTTTTTTTCATGAAAATCCTCAGAAAAATATATTAAAATTCACTTTTGGGCAAGGATCATGAAATACATTTGGAATTCCAGACCAACCCATTCTGAAGATGAGCCAGAAAAGTTAGATCATTTTATAATTCAATTTCAGGTACATTTTGTCAACCAGGAGCCTGTTTTTTTGTTGCCTTGCACCATAAGCAGTCATACACAGCAGAGCAAAGTGAGTGCAAAGCACTACCAAATCAGAATAAGAACTTTATACCCACTTTGAATCTGTGTAAGTTAGCACACAAAGCTTAGTGTAATGGAGAAACGAGACCCCTACCTTTTCTTATCAGATATTGTAGCAGAACACTATCCTGGGATGATACACATCATGCAAAATATCAGAAATATTTTTTTTTCTTTCTGGGGAATATATGGTTGGTGAAGGGGAAATTGGACTTACTAAGAAACTAAGTAGCCTGATTCTGGAGTAGCCGTTTCTCCTTCCTATATAATAGATATTTATATTCTAGCTTATTTCAAGTTAGAAACCTCTCATTTTTAACTATTTTACAAATGATATCCTTCCAAAGGAGGGAGGGAAAACTGGTCATCACTAAGTGATCCTAGTTCTTAACAGAACTGAAAATATTTAAAATCTACCAGATGATTCTTTTGATAAATATAACTCACAGTCCCTTCACCCAGATGCATACATAATCTGGGTGAATAATGGGCGAAAAGTTGATTTTTAAAACCCTCACAAAATTAATTAAACAAGTTAATTAATAGTATTCGGGCAGGTCTAATCACCTGATTTTTTTCCCTTCTCTTCAGTTTGAGGGATTCAAGTATATTCTCTATCCTTGGCAGTTTCATAATTCTAAAAATGAGTCAGGAACAACCATTGGTAGCATTTTCCATCTAGGTTTTTTCAGGATCCAAAGTAGTCAGCATAAGATATATTAAACATTGAAAGGATTTATTTTTATATAATTCTGTTTGTTAAACTGAAAATAAACTTTGAAATAAATGAAATGTAATTTTTCCATTGTCAGAAAAAAGTGTATAAACAAGTCTACTAATGAAGATTAATGAATCTAATGAATACAGACAAGCCACTTCAGCATTTGACATTTCATAGTCAAGCAGAACAGATATGCTAATGAAAAGCATAGACAAGAGTGTTTGATGCAATTAAAAAGTTTATTTTAGTAGAGGTGCTGTTTTAAATAGCTGGTAGCATGGCTGAATATAATTTTGTTATGCTTAATTTGTTTAAAAACAAGCCAGAAGAGACTTTGTCTAAAGTGAGCAAAGAAGCTTATCAGTCAGCTGATAGAGATTAGGAAGGACACTTGCATTTTAAAAAAGATAAATGAAAGCAGTGTCTATTCATATTTAAACTAGTGTTACTTCATCTCGATCTCATGAGTATTACTAACTTTGGGAAAAGTGTCAAGCACTTTTCATTTGACAGCCTAATTTAAGACTTTAAAGCCAGACTAGGCCTCCATGACCTCCTGCATATTTCAGGCCCATAACCTTATCCACTCCTGCAATAGGCCTGTTGATGCCCCTGGCTGTGTTTGGGGTTGCGCACTGGGTAACTCGAGGGGGTGGAAGGCCACAGTGTCGATGAAGCCCCTTTGCTCCAGACTCAGACACAGCTGGGACATAACTGACGCCCAACAATCCAAATAACATAGCCTTGATGTTTCCCAGTTGCAGGAACTGATAACCTGCTCCCCATAAAGGAATAACAGTACTAGTCTCAGCCAGTCTCTGCTTGCAATAATAATACAGCCTTGAAAGTTTGGTTTTCGTCCAAGGAGAAGAGAAGGGGGATAGAATCCTTTACACACACAGACTGGGAAATGCTGACAGCCCAGGTCCAGCTAGTATTCAACTATATAAAAGCAATTGTAACCAAAGGGGGGTTGCGCATGATTTGAGACGTGCCTGTCTCCGTGTGCCTGCTTGAGATCTCAAATAAATCTTAGTGTGTTTCTCCGCCCTGGTGTGTTTATTGGTGCTGCGCACTCCGGGCAACGAACCCACCACTGTTGCTAGGAGCCCCTGCCTGTCTTCAGGTGTCCTACCTGCAACAGGCCCATAACCTCTGGCTGACCTGAAGTTCTTAAGTGTTGATTTAAAGTTGTAAAGTTACACAAAATTCACCATTTACTCCAGTTACAGCCAGCAAGGGACACATGTCCCAGGCTCCAGAGGAAAGAGAAAAATCCTCATGGTTTCTGCCAGTCTGACCTGAGGGGAAATTTTCTTCCCCATCCCAGATATGGCAATCAGTTAGACCCTGAGTATGTGGGTGAGACCCAACAGCCAGACATCAGGGAAATAATTATCTATATCTCATTATCTCATGTCCTTTCCCCATGAATTATCCCATACCCATCTCTTAGAGATATTTACTTTTAGATAGAGATGTCATGTATTCCACTGCAGGAATCATATCATATCACCACCACCCTCCCCCCACAAACTTACAAAGCTCAGTCTGAAAAAAGTTGTGGGGGGGGGGGAACCTCACTATTCTTTTTGGAAAACTCTTCTATAGCTGCACTTCACTGATGGTTAGAAATCTGTGTCTAATTTCAATTCTAAACTTGTTGGTCAGTTTATATCCATTTGTTCTTGTGCCAATTGTCAAGCTATCTGGAGTAGCTCAAGAGCATGAATACAAAGTTTAGAGCAGACCATTAAGAAACAGGGCACAGAGCCTAAACCAACTGGGGCGTCTATACTTAGATGCCACCAATCAACTGTGAACTACTCAAGCACTAAAACAGCCTAACCATGGAACCACAGACACTCCTTTGGGTACTCTGATCTATCTTGACACCAAGGTAAGCTTGCTGTAGGGATTCTTGGCCCGTGGTTTGTGTCAAGATGGCACGTCTAGGCACACCTGGACGACCTTGATGCATGATCACGAGCCATCCTCATGTAAACATGCTGGGCAGGTTTGGAAAGAGAGAGTGTAATGAAAAGATACTGAGTATATTGAGAGACAGTGAAAGAGTTAATCTTTTCCAGGTCCCAGCTTTCTTTCTCAAGGCCTCAGCTAGAAATGTAATCAACAAAGCTTATTTTCTTATCCCTGCATAAAAGGCCTTGAAAGAACTTGTTATGTTCTTCTATTCTGTTACGTTATGTTTTTGCATAGGAATGCTTATTTTGATCTTATGTACGTTGTTTGTGCGGCTTAATAAATAGGAGGTGGCGAGCTCAGACAAGCAGCTTTTGCTCCTCCATGACATGACAGTCTGTGTCTGTCATCCCTTCAGCTTGCCTTTGTGACTGATGATCCTTCACTACAAAAAAGGTCACAAGACTATTTAAGTTCGAAAAGGGTAGCCATTTTAGTCTAGTTCAGCAAAACAAACAAGAAGTCCTGTGGGTTTAATTTTCTTCTGTTTGCTGTACAGGATGCTGATCGGGTGGTTTCTTAGATTGTGCCATATGCTCTCACAGAAACTCTCACTGTAATCTGTGTAATATGTTGTAATGGATTCTTTACCTTCAGTCCAGGTATAATTAGGTATAATGTCCAAATGTTTGCATTTGGAAAGGAAGATGATGTATGTCTGATTCTGTGAGAGTTGTTTAAGTGCTACAGGACTCGTTGTTTGTAAGACTATTTAAGTTATTCCCAGTCCCAGAGAGCCAGCCACTGATTTCAAGTCAATTGCACTTTAGATTTTATACTAAAGACAATGTGTGTAGCCAACACAATAAATTAAAAACAAACAAACAAACAAAACACCTGACAAAAGGCTATGTCTATACTAGAAAATGTTAGGTCAACTTTGTGAATGGGGACTTAGTAAGTCGACCTAACTGCCTTTAAGTCGACTTAATAAAGTAGACTTAAGGGCTAATCCATGTCCACACTGTACTTAAATTGACCTAAGGAGTCGACTTAAGGGTTAGGTCAACCTAACCAGTGGTTCTTATTAAGTTGACCTAACCTTTCATTAAGTCGACTTAAGGAATTTCTTAAGTCGACTTACTGAAAACCTGGTCTGGATAGGGACTAAGTTAGGTCAACTTTAGTCTCCTTAAGTTGATCTAACTTGCAAGTATAGATATAGCCAAAAAGAAATAACTTATTTACAAGATTAAAGCAAATAAACAGTCATAAATGTGTCCTTTAAGGGCTAACCCAAACTAAGCAGAAGCGGATTCCTTGCCTATGCTCTCCCAAAGTTTAAGCATCACAGAGATTCAATTTCTTCCTGTCAGAGACTTGTATTCCTTTCCACCAGTTCAAACTGATGGAACAAGTCCCCTTTCACATCTCCTCTTCTTATCTTAGATACGTGAGGAATACTCAAAGTTTTTTGTCCTCTGATGTTCCAGAATGGTTTGCCCGATGTCTAATGGGCCTGCTTTTGTTGGACAGGAGACAATGCCTCCTGGGATAAATTAGTATTTCACACTTGATAATGCTTCTATCCTGACTGTGGGCGTTTACAATTTCAGAGCAAATACTTAAATGTTATAAGGTAACATGGGATACAGATATTGTAAGTGAGATTGCTGCATAAAGCCATTTTCAAGCATTTCATGAACGTTAAACACATTTTCATAAGCCTAATACCTACTTTAACAAGAGTACAACAGGTGAACCAGATGCATTTCCAGCTATGCTATTGCAATGTTTAATTGAGGCCTAGAGGCCTTGGCATGAGCTGGCAACTGGTCTGCCAGCACCACATCAACATTTGCAGTTAAATAATTCCTTTTTCCTTCCTGTCACTTATCCCTCTGATGTAATCATATAGATCATTCATCTCTCCTCTGCCTTTGTTTTGTTAGCTAAACAAGACCGCCTATCTCTAAGGAAATACCTTACCTAATCCATTTTATTCCTGAATTAACCTTTTCTATGGCCACATGGAATCATAGATTATTAGGATTAAAAGGGACCTCAAGAAGTCATCTAGTCCAACCCCTGCTCAAAGCAGGGCATAGCATTAATGACTCAATCATCCTGTGATAGACCTGGGTGTATTGATCTCTCTCTTCCTCTGACACTTCTAACTGATAAATCCTCATTTTATAGTAAATATTCTTGTTGTTAGTGCATGTTGTAGTGTTGTTAGTGCCCCAAGTATATTAATTTGCAGTATTAAATTTTCATCCCATGTCTATTACTTCAGTTTAAACTCATCCAAAACTTCTGTGATATTTCAGTCTTCCTCTATAATGACAATACCTCCCAACTTTGTGTCACTCACAAATCTTATTGTCACATTCCCACCTTTTGTGGGAAGGCTATTAATGAGAAAGCTAAATAAGACTGGTCCCAAGAATTATTCTTGAGAAACCCCACAAGTAATTTCCCATCAGATTAACAGTTCTAATTTCAGTATGAGCCATTGTAATCTTCCATTTAATCAGTTCTTTACTGACCTTTCAATCCTTGTATTGATCCCTCATCTTCTCCAATTTAACTAATAATTTCACATGTGGAACTCTCTCAGACTGACAGATGAAAATTCCTTTTTTCCATCACTGGGAAAGACATTACATCTGACTAACTTACTTTCATGTACTTGTGGTATATCAATCAGAGAGGAAAAAACAATTTTAAATACTTTTAAGAGTCAGATGTGCTCTCTAGGGGAGGGGCAATATTAACTCTAAAGTACAAAAGTAAATGTAATGAAGCAAAATAATTAACTATGTGTTAAAACATTGCTGTTGGTCTTCATATGAAGCTGCAGAGTTAATATGTTATTGATATTGACCTTTCCTACCTTCAGGTGTTGAATTAAGCTTGGGAAATTCTCATTTCTAACAAATGTAATGACTAAGATATTTGCATTTGGAAAAAGGTGTTGAAGTTGACTCTTTGTGAGAGGGTAAAATTGGGAGAAGTACGTACAGCTATCCGTATTCTGCTATCACTGCTTTGTTCACCTTAGCTTAACAGCTGAAGAGCAGACAACAATTCTGTCTTTTGACAAAGCATCACAGTCTGAAACCAAGGGCTAATGTATTTTAATCCTGATTTTTGGTCCTATCAACAAATCTCATGCAGCTTTTGAGCAAGAAGTATCACAGAATTGTTTTATACAAGCATTTACATTTCATACAAAGAAAACATAATTTGTATGATACTTAAAATGCTAAAAAAACCCACAAAACTTATTGCCTAGTAGCTTTTGTTTAAAAAGTCAACCGATGCTCTTCCTATACAGACTTTCACAAACCCAGCTGCTTATACAATGAAAGTCAGTGAAACAGAAATATGATTGTAACATATTTATCATAATGTAGGGTTTTATCATAACATTAACACTTATTTTTTTCAAAGACATCTCTTCATTCTCTCTCCTCCAGCTTTCTGGGAGGTATATACTTGTATTTCAATTGCTCCTAGGAGTCCCAGTGATGGAACAGGACACTATTACATTAAGAGTTCTATAGAAACAGAGCACAAAGATGGTCCCCCTCCCAAAATGTTTGAAATGCCTCTTTTGTGGCCTGAAGTTAAATGTGTGTTACCTTTATTCTTTTAGACTATGTCTACACTTACAAACTTAAGTTGACTTTGTTAAGTCAACTTAACAAAGTCAACTTTAAATCGATTTAACAGAGTGGCTACCCTTTAAGTCGACCTTATTAAGTTGACTTAACACTGGACATAACTGTCCACACTGGCATTATATCTACTTAATAAAGTTGACTTAAGGGTTACTCCCTGTCTACACTGGTTTTAAGTCGACTTAAGGAATTAACTTAAGGCTTAAGTCAACCTAAAGACCCAAGCTTCCATTAAGTCGACTTAATGAAAGTCTAGTGTGGACGTGGAGTAATTTAGATCGACTTAAGCATCCTTAAGTCAACCTAAATTGCTAGTGTAGACATACCCTTAGTTTAGAAATCACATATTAACCACAATATGTCAAGCACTTCAGCCATGTCAACAAGGAGAAAGTTTGGTCAGTGAATCCTTGTGAGGAGCACTCAGTTCTTTCTCATAGTGGACTTCCTCTCTGGAAATGTATAGCCATATTAGTACAGGTTTCCATATATTAGGACACTGAGGCTGCGTCTACACTGGTAAATTAAGTCGACTTAAGCTTGGCTTAAGTTGACTTAATGTGCCCTGCATCTACACTACACTTTGCTTAAGTCAACTTAAGCAAAATAAAGTCGACTTAATGAAAATTAAGTTGACTTTATTAAACCACCTTTCTACTCGACCTAAGGCTTAATTCGACTTTTTGAAGTCGAATTAAGCCAGTGTAGCCCTGGGGTAGCCCTAAGTCAACTTAGGGCTACCCCAGGACTACACCAATGCCCTCCCTGCCAGGAGGGGCACAGGGGGAGCCTGGCATGCCCCCCAAAAGGCAGGGCATGTGGGCACGGTGTGACACTGTCTGGATTTAGGGAAGCATTTATGATATTATTTTCTATGCATATCTCATAAATGCTATAATCCATAGGAACTATGTCATGTTTGGTATCAATAGAAAGGTAGTAATTTGCTGGGAATGATTATATACTTTATGTCTAGGAATTCTATTTTGATTAGAAGTTAGGAATTTGATGTTATATCCATACTTTAACTTGTGTCCTTCTGGAGGAATGCCTTAGACGGAGGGTGTGAACAACCATTGTCTTCTTAATGTTAAGGAATCTGCCAGGAGATATGGTCCCAGGGAGTAAACTGATAAGTCATTAAGAACACAATGGTTGTATTCTTTATGTCCTTAATGGCTCATCAGGATACTCCCTGGGAGCATTCTACCTGGAAAATTACTAAACATTAAGGAGCCAATGGTTGTTCACACCCTCCCGTCTAAGGCATTCCTCCAGAATGACACAAGTTAAAGTATGGATATATCATCAAATTCCCTAACTTCTAATCGAAATAGAATTCCTAGACATAAACTATATAATCATTCCCAGCAAATTACTACCTTTCTACTGATACCAAACATGACATAGTTCCTATGGATTATAGCATTTGAGATATCCATTGAAAATAATATCATAAATGCTTCCCTAAATCCAGAAAGCATCACACACAGGGCTCTGCCCTGCCATGGTCCCTGTACCCCTTTGCCCCATTGTACACAGGGGGTGCGCCCCCCACCACCGTGGACCTGCCCAAGGTCCTCCTAGCCCCACAAAGTCTACCTAGGCATCCAGTGAGGATGCTCTAGGTCGACTTTGTAAGTTCCCCTTTAAGTCGACTTCAATTGTAAGTGTAGACACAGTAAGTCGACTTAACTAAGTTGACTTTAAGTCGACTTAGTTAAGTCGACTTAGTTAAAGTCGACTTAAAAGTGCAAGTGTAGACATAGCCTGAATATGTAAGCCCCTGGATTTCTACAGGAACGTCATTGTATAGGGCTCTAGTCTTTTCTCCATAAATCCAGCTGAATCAAATAAAGGATTTACATTTCACTGAATTCAGCCTTGGTTGAGTTAGAATTGAATTGAATTGAATTAGAAGTCTAATTTAAAATAGGCAGCCACTAGCTAAATGTTACTTCCACATGTTCTTAGCCTGTAAAAGCGCTCTCTTACTCCTTCCTTTTGGTCAAAAAGGCCACTGAAGTGGATCAAACCTATTATAATTGCTTCACTTTTAAGTAAAGGCTACTATAGATCTTATCTTTAGCCAAAAACATTACCATTTTTGAGATCCAGCCATAACAGCTGACATTTTCTGGCCTTTGATCATTGTTGTTCAATTAAATCCACTGCTGATATATGATTGCTCTCATGCCCACCAATGGATTGATTTATCTCTTAGAACACTGCAGTGTCTGCCCTTGGGGGTGGGTCGATTACAGCACCACCTTCAGCTATCTCTGGCTGCATCTACACTGGTAAATTAAGTCGACTTAAGCTTGGCTTAAGTTGAATTAATGTGCCCTGCATCTACACTACACTTTGCTTAAGTCAACTTAAGCAGCTTGCTTAAGTCGACTTAATGAAAAAAAGTAGACAATGAAAATTAAGTCGACTTTATTAAACCACCTTTCTAATCGACCTAAGGCTTAATTCGACTTTCTAAAGTCGAATTAAGCCAGTGTAGCCCTGGGGTAGCCCTAAGTCGACTTAGGGCTAACCCAGGACTACACCAATGTCCTCCCTGCCGGGGGGGTCACAGGGGGAGCCTGGCATGCCCCCCAAGGGGCAGGACATGTGGGCACAGTGTGACACTGTCTGGATTTAGGGAAGCATTTATGATATTATTTTCTATGGATATCTCATCAATGCTATAATCCATAGGAACTATGTCATGTTTGGTATCAATAGAAAGGTAGTAATTTGCTGGGAATGACTATATAGTTTATGCCTAGGAATTCTATTTTGATTAGAAGTTAAGAATTTGATGCTATATCCATACTTTAACTTGTGTCCTTCTGGAGAAATGTCTTAGACTGGAGGGTGTGAACAACCATTGTCTCCTTAATGTTTAGGAATTTTCCAGGTAGAATGGTCCCAGGAAGTAAACTGATGAGTCATTAAGGATACAATGGTTGTATTCTTTATGTCCTCAATTGCTCATCAGGATACTCCCTGGGACCATTCTACCTGGCAAATTCCTAAACATTAAGGAGACAATGGTTGTTCACACCCTCCGTCTAAGACATTTCTCCAGAATGACACAAGTTAAAGTATGGATATATCATCAAATTCTTAACTTCTAATCAAAATAGAATTCCTAGACATAAAGTATATAATCATTCCCAGCAAATTACTACCTTTCTATTGATACCAAACATGACATAGTTCCTATGGATTATAGCATTGATGAGATATCCATAGAAAATAATATCATAAATGCTTCCCTAAATCCAGACAGTGTCACACACAGGGCTCTGCCCTGCCAGGGTCCCTGTCCCTCTTTGCTCCATTGTACACAGAGGGTGCTCCCCCCCCCCCCGCCTCCGTGGACCTGCCCAAGGTCCTCCTAGCCCCACAAAGTCGACCTAGAGCATCCAGTGTGGACGCTCTAGGTCGACTTTGTAAGTTCCCCTTTAAGTCGACTTAGTTAAAGTCAACTTAAAAGTGCAAGTGTAGACAGAGCCCTTGAGATCAACTCCTTGTTCTGTTCTCCGTACATATGTAAAAACTGAGATAACAAACCCTTTCCTCCACCTCACTGTGCATCTCTCTTTCTTTAGGGTTTAAAATAAAAAGCTGTAATAGAATCATAGGTGAGTTGCACATTAAAACATACAAACCCCCACAGAGACTGCAATTCAATTATTTACAATTTTCTTTTGCAAGTATATAATCTTAGTATAGTATGATTAATATAAGGGAACTGGAAGCAATGTTAATGACAGGCAAAACGATTTGAAATAAAATGTGAACAATTACCATTTTTACATAATTCTTTTGTAATGAGAACAACATTACGATCTCTTATTCCTTTAATCAGAAAGGAAATGTATTTCTGTCTGGAAAAAAAAGAAGTCAAGTTTGCTAGGCAGATTTTCTTTTTTTTTTTTTTTTAATATATATAAAGACATGCTGCTTTTTTTGCTCATGGCTCTGTTGTACTCTTGCGGTGCATCTACACTTACAAATTAAATTGATTTAAGCTTGCTTAAATTGACTTAATTTAATCTACGCCTACACTACATTTTCCTTAAGTCGATTTAAGCAGCAGTTTAAGTCGATTTAAGGAAAATTAAAGTCAACTTTATAAAACGTCATTTAAAGTCGACTTTACTGGCTAAATCGACTTTATTAAGTCAATTTAGCCAGTGTAGACAGATTAGCCCTAAGTCGACTTAAAGTCGACATAAGGAGCTTCAGGGCTCCCTCACTGCCCTCCCTGCCAGGTGGCTGGCACAGGCAGAGCCTGGCATGCCCCCCCCCACAGGGCAGGACAGAGCCCTGTCCACCCTGCTCCTATGCCCTGCCAGTGTCCCTGTCCTACTCAGCCCCCATTGTACTCAGATACAGTGGGGCAAATGCTGAGCCCCTGGGCACCTGGCAAGGGGTGTCTCCCCTGCCACTGTGGACCAGTCCCAAGTCCATCTAGCCTCTACAAGTCAACTTAGGCATCCAGTGTGGACTCTCTAAATCGATTTAGCAGGGTCCCCTTTAAGTCAACTTAATTTTTAAGTGTAGACATGCTAAGTCGACTTAAATTAACAAATGTAAACATAGCCTTCGTGTATGTGATTTTTTGTGTAAGTGGAAGAGGAACGTAATTTTTTCTTCAAATTAATAATGCATTGGTCAACCACTCAGAATAATTGAAACACCTGCACAGCAGTTACTCGGGGAGACATAATACCATATTGCAAGTCTGAAAAAAGATTATAGACAAATTAAACCACTGGAGAACACCATTTTAACCTCCGATTAAATTAGGAACTCTTTTATTACAAATAGTCATATCTTCATTAAAGCAAAATTTTATCTTTAACTTATATCTGCAGCAATAGACACATTTTTACAATGCTTCTATGCAAGTATCTTATTAAGAAGGCAGAGAAGAAGGTGGCAGATTATTTTCTTATCAAGAAAGAGCCATTTTTTCAACAGTAGTTTGGTTTCATGACCCACTCATAAGATTAAGATGATGACTAGGTAGTACAAATAATTCAAAGCCCTCAAAAGACTCACAAATTATTTGACTCAATCTTGTAGTTCACTGGCATTAGCTCCTTAATAGTCACCTAATTACTGCATTTCATAGATTATGAAGTCAGACAGGACTATTCTGATCATCTAGTCTGACCCCTTGTATAGCACAGGTCATACTAATTCCCTCAGCTAATTTCTATTTGAACTAAAGCACCTATTTGAGGTGAATAAAAAAAATCCCTGATTTAAAAGTGACCATTAATAAGGAATCCATCAGAACCTTTGGTAAATTGTTCCAATGGTTAATTACCCTTCCTGTTAAACACCTTATTTCTAGACTGAATTTCCATAAATTTAATTTTCAGCCCTTGGATCTTGATATAACTTTGTACATTAGACAGAAAGATCTGTCTTGTCGTTCCCTACAAACTGACCAACGAGACTGAAGGAGAGAAAAGAGCTCTTGTTTATTATCGCGGCCGCGAGGTTGTCTCTGCACCCCTCAAGGGGAAACAAAGGCAACAAAAACAAGTGGGAAAAGCAATACAGTTATACTCTTTGGTTACAGCGTATCTGACGTCATGGTCACAACTCGTCCTTGACAGGTCCAGATGTTAATCTGACCGCAGACACTTTCTGTTATGTATGGTCACTTGCTATGCCTAGATAGCAGCACATCGCTTATATCTTTAGCAGAATAAGCACCCCGCCTGGGGGGTTGGTAGCTAAGGATATATAGTAAAAAATAATCTTCAAGGGGCCTAACAGCTTAATCTTCAAGGGGCCTAACAACTAAAGGTTATACAAAATAGTAAAATGGAGTCAATATAGCTAATGCTGAAAAGAGCAAGAGCAAGCACAATTCTGTCTTTAGGCCCCACAGTCTATTATCAAATTTCTCTTCTCCCTGTTTGGTACTTAGAGATCAAATCTCTCTTTAACTGTCTCTTGATTCAATTAAGCAGGCTAAACTCCTTGGCTGCGTCTACACTGGTAAATTAAGTCGACTTAAGCTTGCTTAAGTCGACTTAATTTACCCTGCATCTACACTACAGTTTCCTTAAGTCAACTTAAGCAAGTTGTTTAAGTCAACTTAAGGAAAATAAAGTCGACGTAATTAAAATTAAGTTGACTTTATTAAACCTCCTTTCTAGTAGACCTAAGGCTTAAGTCGACTCCCTAGAGTTGACTTAAGCCAGTGTAGACATGGGGTAACCCTAAGTCGACTTAGGGCTACCCCAGGGCTACACCAATGCCCTCCCTGCCGGGGGGGGGGCACAGGGGGAGCCTGGCATTCCCCCCACAGGGCAGGGCAGAGCCCTGCCCACCCTGCCCCTATGCCCTGCCAGGGTCCCTGACCCCCTTTGCCCCATTGTACCCATGTACAATGGGGCAAAGTCTGAGCCCCCTGGCAAAGGCTGGGCTCCCGTGGACCTGCCCTAGGTCCCCAATAGCCCCACAAAGTCGACCTAGGCATCCAGTGTGGATGCTCTAGGTCGACTTTGTAAGTTTCCCCCCTAAGTCGACTTTAATTTTCAGTGTAGACACTCTAAGTCGACTTAGTTAAGTCGACTTAGTTAAAGTCGACTTAAATTAACAAGTGTAGACATAGCCCTTGAGTCTATTACTATATGACATCTTCCAATCCTTTTTCATTTTTTGACTATTTCTTGAGCTTTCTCTATTTTGTCAACTTGTATGATTTTATCATGAGTCTCACAATAATACCTGAAAATTGAAAAGGAAGTCTACAAAAAGGGGAAACATGGACAAATTGCTGAGTATGGGTACAAAAGAGTAGCATCAGCATCTAAGGATAAAAATCAGAAAGGCTAAGAAACAAAACAGGCTGCAACTAGCAAACACAATGTATTTATAGACCTTTTTCTTACTGTCTTTTAAGAGCAAGAGAAATACAAAGAAAAGTATATGTCCATTTTAGAGGGAAAGGAGAGTTAACAGCAAGAAGACTGAACTGTTAAGTACCTGTTTTGCCTCAGTGTTCACTAAAAATTTGAGTTGTGACAATATACATAACATAATTAATATTTACAACAAGTGGGAAGGAATGGAACACAAAATAAAGAACAGGTTAAATATTTACATATATTTAATAAATCTAAGATATCAGGCCACGGTAGTGTAAAAGGATTGGGGTATACCATATAGCTCCCTCCTCCTCCCAGGCCCAGCTTTATTTTTGACGAAAATCAGTTCATTCCCTGACTTAATTCTGTCAGAGCTTTCTCAAGAAAGCAATATCCATGAAGGTTACCGTAGTTGGTTAATTTAACAAACAAAATCTTCTTAACAAACAAAATTGAAACCTTGCATTTTTTTCCCTTATAAAGTATGTTCAGAACAAGTAGTCCCTTTTACAAGTCTGCCCCTCTTACTAGTAACTCCAGTATCCAAAATAGCCTAGCTCTTACTTCAGGGGCTCAGTCACAAAGGATTCCTCAGTCATAAAGATCTCCCTGCTATCCATTTGATTTCTGGAGTGATTCCTCTCTGTGGAAGCTCCTAGAGCAGGCCCCTAGGAAAAGTGCTTTCTAGAGACTGTTACAATTTCTTACACATTTCCAATTGCATTTCCTGTCCTCCTTTAAAAGGGTCAGCTAATTAAGCTCCAGGTGTTTCTCAGGTGCAGTAGCTGAGGTTAATCAGCCTGCCAGCTAGATAGGTAGCTGCTTCTGACAGCAGAGGAATGGTATCCTATGTACTTTCACAGGTACTTATAGAACTAGATGAAGCATTCTCCAAACCATTAGTCATTATCTTTGAGAACTCATGGAGGCTGGATGAGGTCCCAGAGGACTGGAGAAAGGGAAGCATATCACCTATGTATATAAAGGGGAACAAAGAGGATCAGGGAATTATAACCCAACTTTGATGTCTAAAGAAATCCTAAAACAAATTATTAGTCAATTTGTAAGCACCCAGAGGATAATAAGTTTATAAGTCAAAGTCAAGATGAATTTATTAAGAACAAATAATGCCAAACCATCATGGTGGGAAGATGTAGAGATGATACATTGATGATAGTAAAGCTTTTGTCCGATGTGACCATCTCATAAGCAAACTATGAAAATGTGGTCTAGATTAAATTATTATAAGGGTGGTGTCACAGTTTAGGGAAACTGCACCAGTTTTTGGCTTCCCAGTACTGTCTCTCCTGGATGGAGAAACACATCTCTCCCACTCCTGAGCAGAGTATTTCCAGTTTCCCTTCCTACACAATGAATTTCCAGCAAATTCAGGCTGTCTAAGAAGGCCTACTTTAGCTTTTTCCTCAGGGACAGTACAAAGTGCAATTGCCACTATTAAGTTACCACACAGCTTCTTTCTAAACAAGCACATTTATTCTAAAGGGAAAAAATTTACAAAGACACATTTAAAATAATAAACTCTGTACATGCTAAAAACCATACCAGAGACCACCCCTCACTCCAATAAGGGCTCTGGCCAGTGAACAGTTCTTCAAGCCCCACTAAGATGGTTCCCCTACCCCCCGCCCACTTGGATAAGTACATAATAGCTGTTAGCTCAGAACAAACACAGAGCTTGGCGCAAGGCCTTCCAAACCTACCCAGGAGGAATTGGGTTCTTCATTGAGAACAAGGTCCTGTCCATTGGTTGAATCAGAAAGAAGGCCTCAAGTCAGTTTTAACTCAGGCTATTTATCCAAATGTCTTTTGTTTGTTGGTCCCTGGAGAATCCTCTATGAATCATGCACCATATGTAAACCTTTCTTCAGGTGAAGGTAGCTTCAGGAAGTTGCTTAGCTACCCTGTATTGTTCCTAGTCCCTGAAGGACTGTGGTCCCTTTCCCCGAAGAAATTACACAAAATCCCTAGCCTCAAATGATGCATATATTTAATTTAGTGAGGTTTCACTTAATCTAATCTTAGGTTTGTCCAGAAAATTTTACCCTTGTCCCAGTGGATACACAACTGCTTGAAAGATCATAATCAAAAGATAGTTATCAATGGTTTTCTGCCAAACTGGAGGGAGGTACCTACTGGGGTTCCTGCAGGATTCTGTACTGGTTCAAATACTATTTAATATTTTCTAATCAGGTCTGGATAAACATCCCTGTGGGCCGAGGGTTATACGATTTTGTGGAGCCCCTGGCCAGCCACCAGCCAGCCTGGGAGCAGGAGAGTAGAATCTCTGGAACTTGTAGAGCCATATTTATATTGGGCTACCACCATCGGTGGCAGAACACCATGGGAGGGTTCTGTGGGCCCATGGTCTACTCTCTGCTCCCCTGTCAGCAGCAACAAGGCCCCACAGGGCCAGGGATAGTCTGTGGGCCTATGTCCCACTCTCCCACTGTTGAGTGTGCAGTGAAGCATCTGTGACAGACTCTCCATGGGTCCTTTGTTATGCCCAGGTCAGGGTTGGAAGACATCCTGGCTGTCTGTGAGTTGTGACAACTTAAGCATTGGGGCTTCTGCTCCCACATTTCCTTCCAGACTCCCCTCCTCACACCCCCCTTCCCACATACAGTTCCACCCCTCCAATCACATTTGCTTCTGCTTCAGCTTCCTTCTCCCAGCCCCATAACATCTCTATCCTCTGATTCCCCTGCATTGCCTCATCCCCTCCTAGGCACCCACTGCCCCCTGTCCCCTATCCCCTGTGCCCCTCCCATTGTGTCCTGCCCCCTTCATCTCCTCTAGCCCCTGACACCCATCTCCCACGTATCCAGCCCAGAGCAGACTGCATCTCCCACCCACTCTGCAAATGAATGCAGAGGTGGAAGCTTCGGGGGAAGGAAAGGAATTACAGTCAGCTCAGCTGGGAGCAGCCTGGAGCCAATCCTCTCCCCATGAAGCTGAGGGTGTAATTGGGAAGCTATGCTACCTGGAGCAGGGGGGTAGGAAGGTCTTTCCCATATTCCCTCCAAGTAGTAATTCCCTGAAAGCAGGGACAGACAGCTGGGGCTGGATTTTTGGGGCACCTACTTCGCCCAAGGCCCTGGGCTTTAGTCCCAGCCCTGTTTCAGTAATGACTTAGATAATGGAGTAGAGCGTATGCTTATAAATTTGTGATGACCACAAGTGTGGAGGGGTTCCCAGCACCTTGGATGCCAGGATTAGAATTCAAAGTGACCTTCAGTGAGGGGTGTAGCCACAGGTGGGCCCAGGGTTGGCTGGGGCCCACTCACTTGGGCCTTGCGTCCTGCCCACCTTAGCTTCAGGCAGCAGGTGGGCAGCCCCATGGCAGCCACGGGGCCACCCAGCAGCCAACAGCCATGAGCAGGGCAAAGGCACCAGCACCAATGCCTCTACTTTGCTTGCATCTGTTGGGCCCAGCGGCTGTGAGTGGGGCAGAGGTGTTGTCGTGGTGAAGTTTGCACCACTGCCGGCCTGGCCATGCTGTTTCTACCCCTCCCTTTCATCACTCCCAGCCTGGCCATGGTGTCTCTACCCCTCCCTTGCGTCACTCCTGGCCTGGCCAAGGTTTCTCTACCCCTCAGATGACCAGAAGCTGCCCTTGGCCGGGCTCACACTGGACTTGTAGGGGCCCAGTCAGAAAACAGGTGCTGGCTATGCAGCTTCGAGAATTGGTGTGAAATTTACAAAATAAAAATCAGCAAAGAAAAGTGGAAAGTGCTACACTTTAGAAGGAAGATCAAATGCACAATTACAAAATGGGAAATAATTGGCTAGGTGCTAATTCTGCTGAAATGGATCTGTTGGTCATAGTGGGTCACAAAATGAATACGAATCAACAACGTGATGCAGAAAAAAAAGGCTTACATCGTTCTGGTCTATATTAATAGGAGTATCATATGTAAAACACAGGAGATAATTGTCCCACTGTACTCATTACTAATGAGACCTCAGCTGGAGTACTGTGTCGTTTTGAGCCTCATTTTTTAAGAAATATGTGGACAAATTGGAGGGAGTCAAGAGGAAAGCAAGAAAAATTATGAAAAGGACCCACACCCAGAAACTGAGTTGCTTTTCCTTTTTTTTTTTTTGTTTTTGAAAAACTGAAAAAAATATTTTAAAATTAAATTAAATGACGATTGTCTTCCTGTTTAAAAATTTCTTATCAATCAACAGCTTTCACAAAAATTACAAACAAGAATGTAAACCTTTCATCTCCTTTGACATTTTTCACAGAAGTTAATTTGAAGTTTTCATCCCATCCTCTCATTTAGTTGAAGGCTTGTCACTGAGAGAAAATATTCTCAGAGAAGTCCAAAAACCTATGTGATACATTGACTTGAATTTCAAACTCATGTACTGAGCCAAGAGCACAAGTTCTGTTAAAAATATAAATCACAATCCCTGGTCAAGTAAAGCCTGCAAGTTTAGTCTGGTGTTATTTTCATATGTTGAACACCAGTGAATACTTGCCAGTCTCATATCTTTATCCCCAGAGACACATCAACACCTCATCAATTATTTTTTGGACCATGTATCACAGATTTGGCCTGGTACCACCTGTCTGGTCACATACTGCACTGCAGTGAGAGAAATCCAACCCTCTCTGTCCTTGGACCCCAAGATGATTTAAACCTTCAGAGCTTGAATGAAGTCCAGTCACTTCCACAGTCTTGGTGAACCTTGGTCCACTGTCAGGGCACTGTTCTCTCTGGCACCCCTACTGAGAGCTGGGACTTGCTTTTTAGCTGCCTAGTCCCTCTGGGCACAATGGTGACGCTCAAACTCCCTGGCTATGTCTACACTTACTAAAGTGAGTTCAAATTAGTTAATTCGAACTAACTAATTCAAACAAATTTTAGTTAGTTCGAATTAACTTAATTCGAACTAGCATGGCCCCACTAGAATGTTAGTTCGAATTAGTCAGTTGCATTAAGGTCAATGTGCCTGTTAGTTCGAACTAATATGGCCACATTGACTTAATTCAAACTAACTAGTTCGAATTAAGGGTTAGTTCGAAGTAAACCGAGGTTTTACTAATTCAAACTAACTTTCCCTTAATTCGACTTAAGGAATTGCTTACGTTGAATTAAGGAAACTCAAATGTAGACACAGAATAAAATAAGTCAACTTAAACCTGCTTAAGTCGACTTAAATTACAAGTAGAGATGCACCCCCTTGTATTTAAACAGGCACTCTCTACACTTGAAAGGTATGACTCTTCTATTTGCAATTAAAGTCTCTCAGGAGGCATGAGGTAGCCATGAAACATTTAACATGCCACTGCACACTGTGCCTATTGTCCAGTACCATTATTTCTCTTTTACTTAATCATATGAAGCATGAGAGAGAATAAAGACCATACTATGCAAATTTCCTTGCCTCTGTTTCCTCATCACTCCAGGACATCCTTTGGCCTGGTGTTAAAGTTCCTGGCGTTGTTGAGACGCTTTCTGCTGGTATTTTGTTCTGTAACATGTAGTCTTCTTCCTCCAGTTCAGTTTGCTTCCTTTTCCCTTGACCAATGTGACCTCTTTCCCTTTGAGTCTCAGAGATTATCTGGGATAGAAAATCAGAGAGATCCCCAACCTAATTCAGGCTCTTTTATGGTGGGTTGATTCTTTCTAGTTTTGAGCTCAAATCAAAATGACAAAAAAGCCCCAGAAAGATCAGCTTCCCAGTCTTCATAACTTTTAGGCCTTCCCCATATTTAGCAAATGGCATCCTTGCCAGCATCCTCCCTGTAAGCACAAATCTCTGTCAAGTGACTTAATTAAAAAGACAACCTCTTCCCTGCTAAACCAGTTCCCCAAGGTAGGAGCTAGTCTACTGTTAAGAGTAACAACATTGAAATAGAGACTATCACAATTAAAGACCATCCATTGTCAGCCTTATGTTACTATGCCCTGGAATTTCGCACAAAGACACATGCACACTCATGGAGTTTATAATTTATACAGAATACATAATTTTTACAGCCATCATTGGTCTTCTAGAAAACAAGGTGGTCTGACATCCACGCTTTCCTCCTGGTGCTGGGTACTTTCACTCTCTAGGTATTTTGAAAAGACACCAGGTTGTAGCTAAACCCCACATTGGTCCTCTGGAAGAGTACATGGTTAAATCTTGGGGATGGTAGGATAAATAAAATACTCTAATAACTTTGGGAGTGAGGTAGTGATAACATATAAGACCAGTTACCTTCTCTCCCTAGTGCAAGAACTGTCCAAGAAAGTGAGAAAGTCAGACAAACAATATACAGTTTACTTAAAATAATGTCGTATTTGAAATTGATTTTCTGAATAATTTCTGAGACTACTTCTTGGTCCATTAATTGAGAGGGAGCAGTTCATTGCAAGGATTTTATTTTCAAATTCCAATTATGGAGGTTAGTCACTCAATATATTTCTATTCCCTGACTAGATGTTATGCAACTCACCATCAGAGTTCCAGTGCAAATATTCACATTTATGAACTCAAGATCCATTTCCATGAATATTCTTCAAGATTTATTTAAATTATCTGTTTCCAAAAACTTTCCTGCCATGTCATATGCTGATACATTTGCAGAAAGAACATAAAAGAGGCAACAACAAAAGGAGAAGCAAATTATATTTTGTTTTTAATTTGAGAAACTGTTATGTTTATGCTTCTAGCTACTTAAACAATGCAATGTATAATATGAGGCTTTCTATGCAATGGGAGTTTCAGCTTAATATTTAAATTTATTTCATTATTTTCAGGATCAAGGGATTATGCATCACCTCAGAACTTTAAAAAAAAAAGAATTCATCCTCGTGGGAAACATCTAAACATCTTCTTTGGTTTGCAGACTGGAAGGATTTGTTGATGTTTTATTGCATGACTGCATCTTGTATCTTTATATTGCTTTTGTAATCTGATCTTTAAAATATTCCCAGAAAGGGAAATCTTTTCAGGTATCCTCTAGGGCTCTTCAACAGCAAGTCTGTCAGGAATGCATAATGTTTACATTTTATTAGGATTTACAAAACCAGAAAGAAAGCAAAGTCAAAATGAAGCTCCTCTGAAAGAGTTATTGAGCTCTGTCTTTTAAAAAGGTAATACAAGGACATTCAGTTAAATGGGCTTAGATGTATTTTCCAATCCACACTCATGATTGATTATGTGGTTTGTATACATTACCATAAATGATCACTACATAAACATAATCCCTAGATACACTCTGTAGTCTTAAAGCAACAGATGTTTTATTTTTTATTGGTCTAGAGATCCTTCCCCAATTGCATCAGTGGTAAAACTCCCATTGGCTTCAATGGTGCAGAATCAAACTCCCAGTAACTGTTATAGAAGAAAACAATAACCTTGCAAAGAAAAAATAAAACCTAGGTATTGTAGCTGAAGGTATCAGCAGTTGATATGCCAAAAAAGAGGGTAATGATAAAATATTGATGATGAGTAATATGTTTGTAGGTGGAGGGAGAATGGGTTTTTGAAGCCTCTGCTTAGATAGTCAGTCCCAAGTGGAAATAGGTGGTATGATCTCCTGGGGTAAGGGGAATAACTTCCTTTACCACAACCCCACCCCACCCAAAAATTAATTTTCAAGGTTTGTTTCACTTTCCAACTCCTCTCTGTTGTAAACTCTTCATGTTTCATCTTGTGAATCTAATTGTTTGGGTTTCAAATACTACTGCCTAATGTCCTGTGAGTGTCCATTTTCAAAGAGAATTGTTATTTATTTCCTCTGTGATAGAGCATAGTAGTCCCTGTCATGGACAAAGACCTATTGTGCTAGATGCTGTACAAACAGAATAAAAGATGGCCTCTGTGCTAAGAATCTTGCTCTTTGAAGGCTAGTCTACACAGGAAAATTTTACAAGTTATATTTTGACAATACGGGCACATTGTGTTGACTCACGTCCAGCTTCTCATTCATTGTAACTCTCAGGCCCTTTTCTGCAGAACTACTTACTACCCAGTTGGTCCCCAGTATGTAGAATGGGGATTCTTCCACTCTAAGTGCAGAACTCAGCACTTGTCCTGGTTGAACTTCTTTTGGTCCAATCCTCTAATTTGTCTTGGTCACTCAATAGTCCATCCCTACCCTCCACCGTATCTACCATTCCCTGCATCTTAGTTTCATCTGCTAACTTGCTGAGGATGCAATGCACTCCATCCTCCAGATCATTAATGAAGATGTTGAGCAAAACCAGCTCCAGCACCAACCCCTGGGGCACTGTGCTAATTACAGCCTACCAATTAGACATGAAGCAGTTGATTACTACTCACTGAGCCCAATGATCTAGCCACCTTTCTATCCCTCTAGTATCCAAAACGTATTTCTTTAAGTTGCTGATAAGAATACTGTACCTTTCTGTAGTACTTGTTGTTTGGTTATTTAATATGGAAATCTGATAACTTTTCTGTAGTGTAATTAATGGGTTACTTATTATAGATCCTGAAGTCTCAGAAGTACCGGGGCTTCCCTTAAGATTGATTGAATCAATTCATGCTCTCTGAATAAATCAATCTGATTATTTAAAGATACTTATTTTTTTTCAAAAGTTGCCACTTGAGTAAGGCAGTCAGACATCACTATCCAGAAAGCCCTTCCAGAGAAATATGAAATGGCCTTTCTGCACTCAAGCAATTATGTTGTTTTAAAGTGGTGGCTTATTCCACATAGAATAATTATTAAGTTGTTCCCCCTTCCCTCCCCCCCCAAAAAAATATGGGATTTATTTAATTCATGTTTTCATTAATCCCTTAAATGATTTATCTCACATTATGCTTCATTATTATTTCCATAAATCTATGCAGGCAGTCAATACCATAGATCTGAGCATCTCATAATATTTAATGGGTCATATGCTTACATCACCCCTTACTGATTGGGAAAAAATTATTCATATTTTATGTATGAGGAAGTGAGGCACAGTGCAGTTTAAATGACTTCTCTAAAAGTCACACAGGATGTCTGTGGCAAGACTTGAACCACTGTCCTGTGAGGTCTACCTTCAGGCCTATCAATTAGGCCGACTACCCTGTCATAGAGCAGTCATCCCATTGTGTTTTTAACCAGTGTATCTCACACTTGTGTTCCTTGACTTACGTATTAGCCTGTGCTACTGTATATCCTTGTTTCACAGTGACAAGATGGCAGAAATGATTTTTCTTGGGGTACATAAGAGAACCACATCAAAAAGGCAAAATATTCTTTTTCAAATGTATGGACAAGATTGAACCAGAAAATAATTGATTTTGAGTGGTTTCTACAATTAAACCTTCCTGTAGAGGTCTTTAAATCTTTCTCTCCCCCTTCAAATTACACAAATTGAGCACAGTACACTATGGCTTGGAAATTCAGAGAAGTCTAAGGGGAAATAGGTGCTCAAATCCCATTTAAATTCAAAGTAATTTGTAATTCTTAAAATCCTTCAAAAATCCCATCCCAGATAATCAAAATATTTCTAGGGAAGCTAGGTTTCAAATAGTGGGTGCACATTGCTATTTGAACTGAAGATCTATTTCTTAATTTATATTTAAATAGGAATACAATTTTTTTAATGAGTGGTGGCGTGGAAAACTTCTAATGTTTCAGATAGTGATGTGAATGGTCTCTTTTTAATAGCTGTAAAATAGAGAGTTACCTAATAAAAAGTATAAAGGGACATGAGTTGATACAAGTGTGAGCCAAAATGTTCAAAAGTGCCCAGCATCTATGGTGCCAGATTTTGAGAGACCTTTATTCCCACTTAGACATGTAAATGAAGTGGTCATATTTTCAATGGCTATGTCTACACTAGAAAAAGTTAGGTCCACTTTGTTAAGTCGACTTACTAAGGTCGACTCTCAGTGGACTTAAAGTCGACCTTATTAAGTCGACTTAACAAAGTGAACTAAGTTGACTTAGTCCACTTTGTTAAGTCAACCTAACCACCCTTAAGTCGACTTAATAAAATCGACTTAGGGGTTACTCCACTTCCACACCCTCCTTAAGTCGACTTAAGGAGTCAATTTAAGGCTTAAGTCAACCTAATGAGTGGTTCTTATTAAATCAACTTAAGCTTTCATTAAGTCGACTTAAGGAATTTCTTAAGTCGACTTAATGAAAGTCTAGTGTAGACATGGAATAATTTAGGTCGACTTAAGCCTCCTTAAGTTAGCCTAAATTGCTAGTGTAGACATAGTCAATGGTATTATTATTACAAACCCTTTTGAAAAGGGGGAGGCGGGGAGGGAGAAAAATCAGGCTAAGGCCAAAATGTAAAATGTATTTAGGTTCCTAAAGATGCACATAGGTGTCTTTTGGGATTTTCAAAAGAACTTAATGGTACTGAGCCACAAAGGGCTTTAGATACCCAACTTCCTTGTTAGACACTTAATTTTAAAATCTAGATCCTCAAAACTCATACTGGTTACCTACCTTTGCAGGCCCTTAAATTCCCATGGTTTCTAAATTTCTGCTGGTCTCCTTTGTGGACCTATCTTCTACAGGCTTTTGAAAATCCCCTCCTGACATCTTGCATACTCTTTAGGGGGAAACTGAATGAACAGAAATTCTTATATTGTATTCTGAAACATGTCTAACTCTGGCTCCATTGCATCTCTGGAGGGAACCGATGATAAGCAGTCTCCATTCAGACTGCTCAGTTGGAAGAAATGGAAGAGCCGTGGAGTTTTGCAGCTATTAACTGAAATTATTCAGTTTCTAAAAAAGGAAAGGAGATTTTACATGACAGCTGTACATCTCTGTCTATGTAAATATTTAAGTAGCAGATATGGTGGCAGTAGATGGCACTCAGCAACATGTAGTCTAGCTCCTGAATTTTCTGGGACTAACATGACTTCTTGTTGTGAACTGCAAAAAGGGTTCTTCCAGTTCCTCTTTAGGTCAACTCTTAACAGCCTGTATCAGAAAAGAGCAACGAGGACAACCCAGAAGATCATAACTGTCATGTCCATACTTATATGCAGTGGTTTTGCAGCAACTGATTACTAGTTAGGTGGGGAAGGTAATATATTTTATTGGACCAACTTCTCACCTGCTTACCCAGTTTGTCTAAATTTAGGAAAAGAGGCAATCTCTCAGAAAACTGGACCCAATATTGAAAATTGTCACGATCACTTTGAACTGTACTTTGAAGCAGTAAGAAAAACAATGCATACCACAACATTCTGCATCAACAGAAGATTTCTCTTATAATAGTAGTCACAATTAGGATATCATCTTGAGCATACACTAGTTTTGATATTATAAAGGTCAGATTAAGATAGAAAAGTCATCATGAGAAATGAGGGGCTGCAATATATGAGACTGATTACAAATACATTATATGTCACTTTTTTTTTTTTTTTTTAAGGAATCTGTGAGACCGCAAACTAAGGTGGAAATGAACAGACACAGACTTTCAATAGAATGTGAGCTCAGAGCCCAGTTCAATGTTTGTGTCTTATGTGGGTTGAAACTAAAACAGTTTACTTTCATCCACATCCCAGCATCTATCAGGCACAAGGAGACCACAGTAGCTAGAAAAAAGATGAAAATAAAAATGATAATAGAAGTCTTATGTGCCCATTGAACAAGAGACAAGGAAAAAGACTTTGAATGTGAAAGACCTCATGGAAGGAACAGTAATGCTCAACAATAATCTTTGTCATCTCTCCAGAGAAAAGTAAAAAACTTGCTCTACAGCCATTCTGTCAATTCCTACAATAACCAATAAATCAAATACATGAGCCAACAAAATTTCACAGTTTTATCTGAGGATGTTGTTAGATCTAACAGAACTAGAATGAATATATTCTTGGCACTCCTTGCTGCAAACATAACTTTAACTATACACAACAATAATGTTCTTTTATAAAACCTACATCTAAAAATAAAATAGATAAAAAAATATAAGAACTTGTATAAAATCAGGGGTATGACTGGAGCAATTCCATCACCTCTTATTTGCTCTTTAAAGTGTGAAGAAATAAAATGTGCAGTAATTAATAAATATGTTATCACAAAAATGTTTCCTGATAAATGTGTGTGCACGTACTGCCGTGTTATTCCCTGTGTTTCTGACTTGCCTCTGCATCTTGGCTAGCACTGAAGAATGAATGAACCATTGTTCCAAAGAGTTCTTTACTGAAAATTGACGTGTCTGGGCTTTCTCACCCTCGTCGCAAATAAAATCCACAATTAAGCGAATGATATAATACAATCACTGTTAATAATGAAAAAAACAGAAGGAGATCTGTGGTACTTTTAAAGGGCAATGTTTTCAATGGGAAAGCCAATTCATTTCTATATGCGGACCCAAATTGATGCAATTGTTTTTCATTATTAATAGTGATTCTCACCTCTCTCAGCCTCACCACCTCCTGATATGTTGTGTTTAAATCTATACAACTTGTTTGATTTGCTGAAGTAATCTGACCTGATGCAGTGAAATGTAATCACAGGATTTATTTTACCTTCCATTACTGTAAGGTTTCTTCAGTGTATGTATTCTCCACTCTGGCATCTAATGAAGTAGGACTTCGCCCAGGAAAGCTCATGCGAAAAATACATTTGTTAGTTTTTAAAAGTGCCCCAGGACTCCTTGTTTGTTTTGCTGAATTAGGCTAACACGGCTAGAGAGTTAGGATGAAATTAATGTGCCCCACTTTCTGCAGTGAATCAATTCCCTGCAGGATTTCAATACTTGATAATAAGGTGGGTCAACAAAGAGCCTTGCCACACTCTAATAGTGTATCTTCCCTCTAAGGCTACATTGTGATGGAGAGTTTATAATTTTACTGTTAGTCCTTAAATTTCTTTATGTCAGTGAATCCAACACCGATGTAATGATGATATTAGATATTGAAGTCCCACATATTGCAGTCTCCTTGTCTTTCTCTCTTTCTCAAAAACACACACACACCTTGGTGCTAAGTACAATATAGAACAAAGAATAATAGCCTCACATTAATGAAGAAGAAAGTTTATCAACCAGCAGAGGATGGTATCAGGAGAGGTTGCACAGCCTGAAGTGAAAATCTGGAGTAGATTAGAATCAAGATTTGGTTTCTCAAAAGATTAAATTTCTAGAATAATCCCCTTGAGCACATGGTGTGATGTGGGTTCATAGTCTTTTCTTTGATTTCCCAGTGGAAAAATTACTAGCAGTCATAATTTATGCTGATAAGGTGCAAAAGATATCATAAAAAGACCTGTTTCCCCCAAAAAAATATTTCTTCCAGGAGGGAGAAAAAACAGGTATTTGTAATGGTTGTGGCTAAACCGCATGTGCTTTCGGAGTTTCTCTGTCAACATTATTCTTCCTGGGAGAAACAAACACACACAAAAAATCAGCATGGCCCACTATACACTCTAGAGGGTAAAACATACCTGAAATAGTTTTACCTTGTCCAGTTCCAGAGACAAAACCACAGAGGATATGGATTAAAAATGCCTTCATGAGAAAAACACAGTAAGAAGAAATCAGTCTTATTATGCTAAATGAACTTCATTCATACTCAGATTTAAGGAAGTGTGGACACTCACTGGATTTAAACAGCAGGTTTAGATACTTCATGGGTTAATTGTTTTAATACTTTCATAGCTATACATCTATTCACCCTGTTACTGTACATTAAACAGAATTAACTTTATGGCTGACACACAAGACAACAAAGACATTTCGGTAAAGGGTGAAGTATACCTCATGTCCGCCAGTACCTAGGCATCTGTGTGTTGCATTAGAAATGTAGTTAGGAAGCTACATCTTTGTGCCAGTGGAGGGTATCTGGTACATTACACTCTTAACTGTAAATTTCCTTCCCTTTATTATTTCATGTGAGAGCTTTAATGTTTCCTAATGATGCAGAATCACATAAAAGCAGAATATAATTAGCTACCGCAATTAATGGAAAATCTGAGGCAATGATCATAACCCTTGCCAAAGCTGATGATAAATAATAAGGCATCCAGCCCTCCACTGAAGGTGAAATAAAGAACTGCATACAGGAAACTTAGAAGCTTGAGAACCAGAAAATGAAAAACATTGCCTATGTTGAATGAAATACAGTGTATGGTCTGTGAGCAGGGGCAGTCTTAGGGATTCTGGGGCCTGGTGAAAAAAATAAAGGATGGGGTCCCCCACACACCCCCAATCCCTTACTGGCCACACTGGGGTCCCTGATGGCCCTCCAGCCCCTCCCTGCCAGGGACCTCAGCCCCACAGTAGGTCCCCCACACTTGTCCTTGCTAGGAACCCCACTGGCCTCCCATCTCCCCCACTGTGGCCCCAGGCCCCCCTGTGAGCCCCCCTAGTCCCTTGGCAGCCTCAGTGGGGCCCCTGCCAGCCTCCCAGCCCTGCCAGGAGCTGTGCCATGGGGGGCCCAACCCTCGCAGGGCTCTGGGCAAATGCCTGGGGTCTCCCCGCTGCTAAGAGCACTTAAGTCTAGTGGTATCAGAAGGTTGAGTAGATAAGGCCAAGGAACACCACACTCAACAATATCCTTACTGCTTCTCCAGAGAGGATTAAACTGTGTACTTCTCAATGCTTACTGTTAGACTCCTGACTCTGCCCCCTTGGGGCCAGGTTGTAACACTGCATGCTTTGACCATATGCAGCCTAGCACTCAGACATGTGCTGGTATTTTTTCTGTTTCTGCCTTAATCTTTCACAGTCATTATTTATGGAATTTACCTCTTCAATTGTTTACACAGAGAACAGGGGCTTGATCCAATGATCAATGAAATCAGTGCTCATTGATTTAAGAAGACTTTGAATTTGTTCTTGAAACTGATCCCTGAAATAGTGGAGTCATGTGTATCCTTCCTCTCAATTTTGTACCGAAATATAGGTGATTTCCTTGGGATCAAATTTTTGTTTTTTCAAGTGGGGGGAAGATGGTAAGCATGACACTCTGCATCTGAAAGCAGCATTCCAGAACCCCATATCATCACTGTTATGTAATGATGATGTGGTATATTTTATAGCAAACATATGAAGTTTCATTTTAAAAGTCTTGATCTGCAGAACATTAATATCCTGGTGGATTGTATATTTTATCATCACATGGGAAGTTATGAAATATTGTTTATATACTACTTGAACACGAGGTGGAAAATATCCACAAACCAAAAATTCAGGTAGCGCAATGGAATAATCAGACAGTAAAGGCTCTCCTTCACTCATTCAGGGAAAGAATCCACTACCAAGGATTGTAAGGATTCATGAGGATTCACATAGTAGAAAAGATAGTCTTGGAAGAGTTCCTTCAAATCCTTCCTGGGGGGAAGGAGGAGAGAGAGAGTGAGCATTAAGACACCAATTAGAGATCTTGGCAGAACCTGTTACATTGGCAGAGAGCTGCTCGATATCCTTTGGACCTGAAAACAACCAACCAACCAACCAACCAACCAACCAACAAAAGCCAGCTTGGGGTGCGCTTCACCTTCACATACCACTGAGGTCAGAACCCTGCTGATGATATCTAGGGGAACTTGGACACCCTAAGTATAGTGTAAGGGTGTACAAAGACCAAGAGAAGAGCCTGGAAGCCCACCTTCAGCTAGACAGGAGAGATCTGGGTTCAGCAAAGTGGCCCTTTCTGAAGGGGACCATCTACTTAGAGGAGAATTAATAGCAGAACATACTTCTCCCATAGGGATCTGTCTTACATGAGAGCAACCAGATCATTTCAGATCAGACTGCCCATTCAGGTTGGACTGGACAATGGATAACTAGTTTCATAAAAGGAGCACAGGGAAATTGTTAGTGCCTGTGCAAGTGAATTGGGTAAAAGCCAGATTTTACTCAAGGGGTAGTTTGTGGGGTTGGGAGGAAAATCTAGATTCATGATCAACTTCCAAAGTATCCACAAGAACCTATGATCCTATATGAACAGAGAAGTTTAATTGACTGTGCAACATGACATGAACACAGTGCAGGCTAAGATATAGCAAGTGTGGTAATATCTGGGTGTGATTGAAAGTTTTTTCCAGGAATTTGTCAGGGATGGCACAGCACATCCATAGAGTGGATAGAACTAAGATTGGAAGACTCAGGGAGCTAGGAGATGACTGTGGTGGTGATAGGGGATTTCACAAGGAGAGGGATCCTTTGGAAGCTCTACATCCAGGAGAAGAACCATCCTCATGAGTAAATGATCTTGCATTTGAATTGAATTGGAGCAGTAGGGGTCTGCTTCTGCCTCTCAATCTGAATTTGGTTCCTAGCAAAGTAGACTTTGTAGAAGAGCAAAGGAATGACTCAACCTTGATTCAGGTTTATGAACAGCTCACCCATGTAAACAACCAAGTGATAGAACCTCTGCAGCTGAAACAGTGGGCCCATTTTGAACTAATAGGATAAAGAGAGTTTCAGGTAATGAAGGATGCTAAGATAGGGAAGGGAAGAATGCAACTTCTAGTATCAAAGAAGTTCCAAAGGAGCGTGTTCCAATTGGTCACTCAGGAAAAGACACTAAATAGTGTGACCACAAAGTTCTACTGTCCAGACTTTCACTGAGAGGTACAGGAATATTGTCTGACATTCCTCAGATACCAAATAGACTATCCAGAAATGAGTCCCAAAGACTTTCCTCATATCATTACCCATTGTAGGGTGTCCTTTGAAGGGATGGGCATAGATCTGGTTGGACAGCCGAAAAAGTCTTCAGTCAGAGACAAATATATATTGATGATTTTGGAAAATGAAATAAATGTTCTGAAGCTGTGTCAGCAATAGTAGCTGTTGTCACCAATGAGTTCATGAAAATATTTGCATGGTGGATAACCACAAAAAAATATTGAAAGATCATCTCACAATTAATGGTATTGTTATGCAACCTGCTAAAGGTTGAAGATGTTAGCATACCATTCCCAAAGCAACAGTCTTCTAGAACAGTTTAACAAAACATTAAACGCCATGTCAAGAAAGTTTGTGACCACTGACCTAAGGCACTGAAACTGCCTGCTCCTATCTCTTGCTCACCATCCATAAAGTGCCCCAGACACATTTCTCCCCATTTGAATTATTGCACAGGAGGCATTTAAAGGGAATTCTGTGAGACATGGAAAGGGCAAGGCTTCAGTGCAACCAAAAAGGTATGGTATGTTATACAATTGAAAGAGAAATTTAAAATTGTGGGGAAGTTTGCAAAGGAAAACCTGCAAAAGGCCCAGTGCAATCAAGTGCAGGTATATAACGATGGATCATTTCTCTGACTGTTGCATCCCAGAGACTGAGTGTTATTTCTACTCCTGATATCAGAGTCCAAGCTATTGGCCTGATGACAAGGCCCCTTTAAGGTGGTAAGACAGGTGGGGGAGATTGATTATGAGATCCGGCAACCTAGAAGGAACAAGTCAACCAAGATTTATCACGTCAACCTGCTGAAGGCTTCAAACGGACCAGAAGGCCTCCTCAGCATCTAATTTTCTCCCAACCCCAATTGCAGCTATCAGGGTGCATCTACACTAGTAAATTAAGTCGACTTAAGCATGCAAGCTTAAGCTGTTTAGGGAGGCCTGTGTGGACTCTCTAAGTCGACTTAATAAGGTCGACTTAAAGTTGACTTATTAACGTTGACTTATTTAAGTCAACCTAAATTCCCCAGCATAGATATAGCCTCAGATTCCTGCACCTCAAGATTATACTTTAGGACTGATAGGGATGGAATTATGACCCAACCAAGAGCAGCAACTATATCAGTTGCTCACATCTTTCCTGTGGTATTTTTGGTGGTACCCAGGCAGATGTACCTGGTGTTTTACCATATAGACACCAAACATAGACAGATCCTATTGCACCTCCAAAAGAGAAGGTGGGTGATGGTGCAGCAGAAATGCCAGACCATGTTAGTAGATCTAGGGACTATTGGAGAATTGTGTAGTCAATGAAGAAACCCCATTGTGCTCATGCTCAAGAAGGACAGATCTACATAATTTTGTATTGATTTCTGTAATGAGAATTCATTCTCAAAGTTCAACATGTTCCCCATGCCAAATGGTCAACAAATTGCTAGAGAGATGGGGAGCTGTGCAATATATATCCACTCTTGACTTAACAAAAGAATATTGACAGATCGCCTTGAAACCTGAGCGCCCCCCCCCCCTCCATTCAGATTACACCAATTTAAGAGCATGCCCTTCAGGCTCCATGGTGTCACTGCCATCTTTTAAAAGTGGCTAATGGATAGAGTGCCATATTAGCCTATGTCATATGACATTCATCAATACACTTATCTATGGTGAGAGCTGAGCTGACCATATAGAACAGCAGTTCCCAACCTTTTTGCCTCAAGAGCCACAAATATCATTTTTACAAACTGCTGGCATCACCTTAATGGCTGAAGAACAATGCAGACAAACTCTGCAGAAGCAAAAAGAATCCACCGTCAAAAGAAAGGGACAAAAAGCCTCATCAAGAACAAGATCAAAGTCACATCTGCCATTAACTTATGACTCAGGGTCATACAGTACCCTGAGGCAGTGTGGCACAGCAAGATCCATGGACTAAAAGAGGTAAAAGACTGCATAACTTTGGGTAATGATCTGCACAGCATCTAAGAACATCGATACACAGCTGTGCTCCTGGCAAAGACTTGCCTGGCTTCCTTGGCCAGGTAGCTACCATGAGGTGCGAACACTAGCCACGAACTCAAGCTATGATTACAAGCAACAATCAGGACTGGTAACTATACGTGACCAACAGCAGAACATTTGGGTGTATCTGTGTGTGCATGCATAATTGTTGGGTTTTTTCTCATAATAAAATGGGCATATTGCCTTATCCTCATGTCACAGGATGCATATCTATGTAACTTTTCTGTTCACTTTTGCATTGTGTTTGTGTGGTTTGATACCAAATGTGCTTTGCAAGGTTCCCTTGTGAATGGTGATAATATATGCCACATAATAAGTATAGTGCCATATTTCCTACAGCAACATGTATGTACAGATGTGAAGCATGTTACAGGGTTCAGACCATCATCGCTACATCCCTGAGGCTGGAGATTTACATGACAAAGGTGATGCAAATTGACCTCCCTGACTCAGGGAGGGACCAAGGGGGGGGGTGGTGGTCAGAAACGAAGATTGATACTTGGGACCACTTGGAGCTTTTTCCTGGAAGGCTCAATCTTGCAACTTCCTCGAACTTCAAGCAAGATCTGGGCCCTGCCTTGTAATAGGCAGAGAATGGTTGTAAAACACCGAACAGCCGAACAACTTGCACATAATCTTGGACTATGACATCAGTTTAGGTAGAGATATTAGATTAGTATGAGGTTTACACCTTTTATTTGATAGTGCTCACTCCTGACTCATTTATATTATGATTCTGCATTGATTTGCTATATTCTCTCTTGAAATCGTACTCTGATCAAAAAAAATAGTATTTGTTTTATATAAAGCTGTATTCTCTTCAGAGGCAGAAGGCTGTGCATGATAAATGGATTAGGTTGAGATCAGGGTGATTGGGAGTAGGTCCAAGTTCCTGTAGGACAGTGGCTCCCACAGTGATATCTGGAGCTAAGGGTGCTCACTTGGGCTATGGGCTAGAAAAGTCTACACTAGAAAAGTTGAGTCGATTTATTAAGTCAATTTAATAAGGTCAACTTTAAGTCGACTTAACTTTTCTAGTGTAGACATAGCTCCTTTTTGACCTTAAGTTGACTTAACACTTTAAGTCGATTTAGGCTCTAATCCCCATCCACACTGGCTTAAGTCGACCTAAAGCGAGGTGTTCTTAAGTCGACTTCACTTTTCCTTAAGTTGACTTAAGGAAATGCTTATGTCGACTTAAGGAAAGCCCTTAATGAGTGCACCCATACCGCTCGGGTCTGATTACATGTTGTAGGCTGGTGTGGGCTGACTCAATAGTGAGTGGTCACCTGGCGAGGTGGGGTAAATCAGGGTTCGGGAGTGGAGTTTAGGAGGTTACAGCAACACACCAGACCAGATCTGGGGAGCAGCCTGTCACACCCCTGAATTAGATCCTGATAGTTTTTTCATTTTCCAAGTATAAGGGTCACTTGCTGGTATATTCTCTGCACCATAAACCATGATCTGCGGACTTCAATAACTCAATCATAGATTAGGATCTATTACAGGAGTGGGTGGGCAAGGTACTGTGACCTATGTTGTGAAGGAGGTCAGACTAAATGATCATTTTGGTCCCTTCTGACCTTAAATTCTATGGGTGTGTCTACACTTACAAATTAAGTCGACTTAAGGAGGCTTAAGTCGACTTAAAATACTCTGCGTCTACACTGGGCTTTCCTTAATTCGACTTAAACTGTTCCTTAAGTCGAATTAAGGAAAAGTTAGTTTGAATTAATAACACCTAATTTTAATTTGAACTAGTGCCTAAGTCGACTTTACTAAGTCGAATTAAGCCAGTGGAGATGGGGAGTAGTGCCTAGGTGGACCTTTTTAAGTTGACTTAAAACCTTAAGTCAACTTAATAAGGTTGAAAATGGGCCACATCTACACTTGAAAAGTTAAGTCCACTTCTGTTAAGTCAACTTAATAAGGTCCACTTTAAGTTGACTTAAAGTTGACCTTATTAAGTCGACTTCATAAAGTCAACCTAACTTTTCAAGTGTAGATATAGCCTATGAGTCTAAAACATCTTCATTTCATCAGTTGTCAGCTACCCTTCAAGCTTGTGTCAAACTCAACTGACAGTCTTGAATGGTCCTGCTAAGTGAGTATTCTGAAAGTTCGCTCTCTAAATATGTTATGGATCTGCAGCTTCCTCTTGCTTTAGTAGAAAATCCTGCTTGTGATCTTATATCTCAGTTTCAACTATACAATTTATGTTGGTCTTCCAGAATTCTCTTCAGACAGTCCAATTAATCCACACCATGCAGCATATTTTTTTTTGGTCTTCCTGTTCTTACATTTTTTGTTTCCTTCTCTGGATTTCTATATGCAACTATTATACTTTACATTCTGTGTACAGTACCTATAAATATCTAAGGATTCTACTGTCTGCATGCACAAACAATCATTTAATGTTCAGTTCAGTGCAGATCATCTTAGGAAAAAACCACATTAATTGCTTTCTCTCTCATTACTTTTGTTCTTTTTTATTTTATTATTTTTATTGAGAGCAAATCCTAAATATAGCATTTCACTCAAGTTCCTGAGAAAATGGACAGGGATGAAGGAGAGTCAGAAGAAGAAATAAATTCCCTTTTGTAGGCCACAAAGTGTCTGTACTATTTGTTTCTTATGTAGTCTCTCTCCTCATTTTTTTCTGTTCCACATCAGCATTCCCCATCCTCCCCTAGGCCTCTCCGTACCCTGCTCCACCTTCTTCTATGCACAGGAGAACCTTTTAGAGAAGAATTCTAAGCCTCACTTGCTGCATCTACACTGATAAATTAAGTCGACTTAAGCTTCCTTAAGTCGACTTAGTTTACCCTGCGTCTACACTACAGTTTCCTTAAGTCGACTTAAGCAGCTTGCTTAAGTCGACTTAAGGAAAATAAAGTTGACTTAATTAAAATTAAGTCAACTTTATTAAACCACCTTTCTACTCAACCTAAGGCTTAATTCAACTTTTTAAAGTCAAATTAAGCCAGTGTAGACGTGGGGTAGCCCTAAATCGACTTAGGGCTACCCTAGGGCTACACCAATGCCCTCCCTGCCAGGGGGGCTTAAGGGGAGCCTGGCATGCCCCCCAAAGGGCAGGGCAGAGCTCTGTGTGATGCTGTCTGGATTTAGGGAAGAATTTATGATATTATTTTCTATCCATATATCTTAAATGCTATAATCCGTAGGAGCTATGCCATGTTTGGTATGAATGGAAAGGTAGTAATTTGCTGGGAAATATTATATAGTTTATGTCTAGGAATTATATTTGGATTCGAAGTTAGTTTAGTTAGGAATTTGGTGTTATATCTATATTTTAACTTGTGTGATTTTATGGAAATGTCTGAGAGAGGCGGCTGTGTAAAACCATTGTGTCCTTAGTGTTAAGGAATGTGCCAGCTACAATAGGCCCAGGGAGTAACCTGATGAGCCATTAAGGACACAATGATTGTATTCCTTATGTCCTTAATGGCTCATCAGGATACTCCCTTAAATCCTTTCCATGGACTTTTCTGGGTTGGTGCAATGGTTGATAACTGAACAATACAGTATGTAAGTCAGGGAGGGATGACAATTCCCTTCAATGGGTCATCATTCAGACAAATTGTTCCCTAGAGACTCATTTTTACTCCATGACCATAGAGCATAATTTTCAATATAGTTATATAATGTCTTAAATATTACCCATATACATTTCTTACAATAAATATGAGTATCACTCAAGTTACAAGCTTTCAGTAGAGATCTCCATCACTGAGACATATTATTCCCTAGTGACTTACTTTCTCTCCATCACCATAAGATAAATATTTAATATAGTTATGCTATTCCTTAAATATTAACCATACATGCCTCTCACAATGAATATGAGTATCATTAAGTTACTAGTTTTCAGTTGAGACCTCACATACTATCCTTTATGGCTAAATACCATGAAAGTGCAGTATTTGGTGTAGTGAGTTTATCAGGTCGGAAGCAGAATTTGCATAGAAAGAACAGTGAAGCTTTTGCTAATTGACACTGATAAGCCTCTGTGTCATACCATCAATTTCCCTGCTTTTTTCCACTGGTAGTATTTCTTTCATCTTCCAAAGCAAGTTGCTGCAGCTGCTCAGGGCTGAGAGCCTTTGAAAGTGATTGACTCTGCTGTGCAATCACAATGATGAACATTAATAAAAACTCAGTTCTCCTCTATTTAAAGCTTTTTTATCCTATATTTTACATAGTTAATTCCTGGCTTTTTAATATTCATTACTCTTTCTGTGAAGGGAGAACTGACAATATTAAAGGCTCCAGCTCTCTTCATAGAATGAGTGGCTATTGCAGCATCATTTCAAAATGAAATTGACACAAAGAGGAGAGGCAGACAGCTTGAGCCCTCATTCAAAGGGTTCCTGAATTTCTAGTAAGTAGCAATGGAAATCTAAAAGGGGAATGCAGGTGCTAAGAAAAACTTCTATACATGAAATAAGATTCAGGATGGAAAACTGCAAGCTGCCTAATTCAATCCCACAAGAAAAAAATTCCCTTTCATGGATTGCTACCAACGATAGACCCACCCTGCAACAGTCTGGACTTAGGTGCCTAAGCACACATCCCATCAGTAACATTTCCCATTGACTAATATAGATGACTCCACAACTAGCATGCTGTTTTTTGTAGGTAACTTTTAATCCATCTATGTCTCCCCAATTATTGTATAGTGAGCATCAGAAGCTAACTCGGCTTCATACATCATTGTGTTGTTCCTGTGATTTTCTAAGCACTGAAAAGTTAGGAGTTGCAATGCAAAGTATCATTGGGTGCATCTACACTTGTAAATTAAATTGACTTAAGCCTGCTTAAGTTGACTTAATTTACTCTGTGTCTACCCTACAATTTCCTTAAGTCAACTTAAGCTGTTGCTTAAGTTGACTTAAGGAAATTTTAAGTCGACTTTATAAAACCTAGTTTAAAGTCAACTTACTGGCTAAATTGACTTTATTAAGTCGACTTGAGCCAATGTAGATGCAGAGTAGCCCTAAGTCGACTTAAAGGGTGCCCAGGGCTCCCCCACTGACCTCCCTGCCAGGGTGCCTGGCACAGCCAGAGCCTGGCATGCCCACCCACGTGGCAGGACACAGCCCTGCCCACCCCGCTCCTGTACCCTGCCCCAGCCCCTGTCCTACTCAGCCCCCGTTGTACCCTGGCACAATGGGGAAAAGCCTGAGCCCCTGGCACTTTTAAAGGGGTGCCCTCTCTCCCACCATGGACCACTCCCAGGTCCACCTAGCCCCTACAGGTTGACTTAGGCGACCAGTGTGGACACTCCAAGTCGATTTAGCAAGGTCGACTTTAAGTCGACCTAATTTTATAGCGTGGACCTGCTAAGTCGATTTAGCAAAATCAACTTATTTGGCCAAGTGTAGACATAGCCATGGTGCCTTATGGTCTCAATAGGGTGCAGTGACAGCCTGTCCCATACCCATCCTTGTTCCTATCCTCTATGACAAGGCTTGCTGGGGGGACACCTTGCAAAAAGACCACAAACAAAGGAATTATTTTCTGTCCTGCATTGGTTCTCTAATGAATTTTTACACTGCTATAACAGCCTACCAGGACCAGTGAAGGAGTGAATTCATTTCTCCATCTGAACCGTTGTGCTATGCCAGAGCTACCATTTGTAAAAGCTCAAAGTGTGTTGAAGGATATACTTCTATTATTCTTGTTTATAATCTATAATTCAGTTCAGTATGCTAGATAAGACCCAACATTCTCACTGTCTAAATGGACTAAATTAATTTTGGACTTCATTAATATCCTCCAATTAACAGGCTATTTAATATCAATTGTACCGGAGCAAATATTATCATTAGGAAATACAGGCCTATCTGTTTTAAATAAATTAAACAATCATTGATGGAACCAAAGATGTGTCAGCAGTTATAAAGTACAATACCCCAAAATGAGAATGGAAACATCAGTTAATGAGTCACAGAAAATCTGATATCAAGACAAAAGTTGATAAAAAAGGCAACTGCTCTTAGAACCTCCAGGCAATGCTTGCTCAGTGTCACAAAGAATCTACTTCAATTTGTTCTGTCACAAGCGTCTTCAGAGGAGCAATCAGCCAAACATGGCACATACGTTATTGAAGGGCTGGCTTTTCAAGGTGTGTCATGACTTGAGAATCTCTTCCCCGCCAAAAAGACTAGGGTTTTTAGTTACTGTATTTCTGTAGGGGGAAGAATTGGAAGATGGGAGTTAAGCTAATGCTGTGCTCTCTGTGGTTATGTCTACACTAGGGAATTAAGGTTGACTTTAAGAAGGTCGACTTTAATAAGTCAACTTTAAGTAGACCTTATTAAGTCGACTTAGAGAGTCCACACTGGACTCTTAAGTCGACTTAAAGGGGCCCTTAGTAAATCGACTTAGAGAGTCCTCACTGGACTATCTACGTCGACTTGTTTGCTCCAGGAAGAGCCAGCCCCGCATGGGGCTGGCTCTCCCCAGGGCAGCAAGCCCCTGAGCGGTCTGGGGGAGAAGGGAGCGAGGAGCTCCCTTCTGCCTCGGACCACTTGGCTCCCTTCTGCTCGGGACTTCCCACGTCCCGGGCAGAAGGGAATCCTCCTAGCCTGGACCACTGGGGTCCCGGGGAAAACTTCCCCGACCGAATGGTCTGGGCCAGGACGAAGAGCTGGAGCGGGGATCCCAGCAAGAAGGGACCTCAGGGCTCCCTTCTCACCGGGACCACTCATGTCCCGGTGAGAAGGAAGCCC